>SZWC01000433.1:267565-282514 GCA_023375785.1 Penium margaritaceum
GGAGGAGGAGGAGGAGGAGGAGGAGGAGGTGTTTGTGGATGGTGAGGATGAGGAGGAAGGAGAGAAGGAAGAGGAGCAGCAGCAGAAAAAGGACAAGCGTGCAGCACCAGATGAGCCCACATCCTTTACAAGAGCTATTCACACAAGGGCTGACGTGGACATGGAATCTACCAGGAATCCCCAGGAAAAGGACAAGGAGGTGGCAGATTTGGGAGTGTGAGAAGGAGGGGAGGAGGAAGGTGGTGCTGGGGAGGGTGCAGAAGAGGATGGTTGGGAGAGTGAGGAAGAATGTGGTACAGGGGAGGGAACTTCTGAGGATGGTGCTGGCACTGATGGAGGTGCTGGAACTTCAGCAGCTATTGGTGCTGGTGCCTCTGCTGGTGCTGAAACATCTGCAGCTGCAGATTGTGCAGGCAGTTCTTTAGGTGCTGGAAATCCAGGCGTAGCCACCATTTCCAGCAGGCCTGAGGATACATTTTTCATTTTGGCAGGTACTGGCTCTACTGCTGTAATTGCTTTAGGAGATGTTGCAGGTGCTAGATCTGCAGATCGTCCTACTGTTGGAGCTACAATGTTTTCTGTTGCTCAGACCAGCAAGGCAAAGAAGAAGGCAGCTGCTGCCAGTACCAAAGCTGTAGCTGTGGCAGAGATTAGCACAAAGGCAGGATAGAGGCTTAGGCATGCTAGGAGTTAGTGGGATAGCAGTGGGGAAGTGTGGGGTCTTGGGCACTGAGGGAAGGGGTCAGGTTTGTGGCTGTAGCAGCCTTTTCTGTAACTATGTCTTTAAACAAGCCCTGCTGTAACATGAAATTCAAACACTGCAAGTGTTTTTTTTAATCTTCTTTTGGTCTTGTTCAGCTTGCACCTGTGCATTGAATTTAAAACTTTGCTACCTATCATGATTAGAGTTGCCTGATATGTGCTTTCAGTGCGTTTGCTAAACCATGGACAGAATGTGAGTGTGAATGGTATAGTATGAAAGGCAAGTGTGATTCAAGATCTTTTTATCATTATAATGTTGAGAATTTCAACTGTTGTAGAACTAGAGCTCCCCCCCCCCCCCCCCCCATTCCCCCCCTTCCTCCTTTCCATTGGGCCGAGGCGGCTGATGTGGCTTTAGACCACACACTGATGTGCCGCGGTGCGCGTTGATGTGCCGCGGTTCGATGTTGGCAAGGCATCCAGTTACAGTTCAGCAACGCAGAATCGGTGCATATACACCAACAGGGTTAGCATCGGAATGACATACTGGATCTGCTTTGTAGGTTCCAATCTCATCAGTGACATTGTTGGGACCGCCTATGATGAGTGCATGAATAGCATGTGTGGCCTCAGAGAGAACCAGCACAAATGGAGATACTATATCATGGTAGTACTTCCAGATCTTTTCACCCTGAGCCGAAGTACCAAACAGAACCTCCAAGGGGTGAAAGGAGGTGGGGGAGGTAAAGTGAGGAGGAGGAATATAAAATTGTGTATCAAAATCACCCTGGCGAGCTTGTCCCTGAGTAAGTGCTTTGCCTGCAGCTGCACCAGCTGCTGCTGCTGTGGCGATGGAATATCCTAATGAGGCTGTTGTACCCCATAGAGGTAGAGGTGAAGGCAGAGCTAGAAGAAGAGGCAACAACAAAGCCGGCAGAGACAGAAGTGCCTGCAAGAGTTGGTTGGAGACTGAACATGACCAGGTCAGCAATGTAGTCAGAAAAGGTCCCATGATCCAGATGCTTACACTCAATGGGCTAGACAGCAACCGCCATTTGGTGATCATCGCATGTACATTGCAGCTCTGCTTAGAGCGCTACGCACTTCTCATCATCGACAGGCATGATTAAAAAGAAAATTTATCTTCTGGAAATATTCTGTCAGATTTCTCTCGACCAAGTGGGCATAAGAGATAGGGATGGGCATGTAAGAAAGGCCTCCTGGCTGCAAGACAGCCCAACCCAGACAAGAAAGAAGCCCAAGGATGTTTATGACAAGAAAGAGAGCAGATAGGGAGAAGTAGGCAAGGTACAGACATCAAACAGCTGCTGCTCACCAAGTCTAGCGGTACTGAGAGATCAGTAAATGTAGTGCCAAGGCAGAAGATACAGTCAAGATAGCGACGATCGACGCAGATGAGACAACAGAGCACAGTGCCCCAGCGACTGCTACTGTGGAGACAGAGGCAGCAGCGCCTGCTTCTGACACCAGGTAAAGAAGATGCTGAGATGATATCAAGGAGGAAGATGAATAAGACGACACACCAATAGTAGAGGCACAGATGGCAACATGGCTTTGATACACCTGAATTCTGCCAACGTGAGCTTACCCTCACGTTGGCAACGAAGAGGTAGATATGATTTCTGTTTTTGGTGGAGAAGCCAGATTTGTAGAGGTCTCCGCACCAGTAGAGGGCTACAGTTCACTGCATAGCTGTGAGGAGGATGCAGCCACTTCGGCCAAAAAAACGAGACCCTCTAGTGCATAGTGCCCAGGACAGTGGAGTTTTGGGGCCTGAGGCTGCTGATGCGGCTGAGGTGTAGTTGTGGGCAGCAGTTGGCAATGATAGCCATTACTGCTTCTGCCTTGGCAACAGGAGCAAGTATTGCTCCTACTGTGCTGCGACTAATGCAGTAAGACCGCAGAGACGGCTGCTGTTGCAACTGAAGGCCACTGCCAAGATGGGCAGTTGCAAACTCAGGTAAGCACGACGCAGTCACAACTACTGCTATTTCTTTGCTTCCAAGACCACAGTACTTCCAAGAGGAGCGTTTTTTAACAGCAGTTGGCGGTGACGGCAGTCGCTACTGATGTCTTGGTGGCCAGAACAAATGTTGCAACTATTGTGTTTCTTAGACTACAGCACGGCCTCCAAGATGACTGCTGTTGCTGATGGGCCACTGTAAAAAAGGGAAGGTGCAAGCTGAGGTTGGCGGAACGGCAGTTGCGGCTGCCGCATTGGTGGTAGAGGTTGCTGCTTAAACTGCTGTGCTGCTAAGACTATAGCACTGCCTCAGAGGCAGTTGAAGTTTCTGCTGAGGTTATTGATGATGGCAGTCACTGCTGCTGCTGCTGGTGCATTACCAGGAATGCAGCACACATGCAGATGGAAGCATATTGGGACCCTGTTGCCAAGGGATCTCCATGGGGCAAGGGTAGTCCCCAAGAAAAATATGGGAAGTGAGCGACCTTGTTGCTCCTTGTTTGGGTGAAAAGCAGTAGGGGACAGTGAAGGTGAAGTCCGCAGCTGCAGCAACATGCGGCAATTGCTGTTATACCAGAATTTGTGGTGGTAGTACCACTACGGCACGGATCTGGAGGGCAACAGAGTTCACCCCAGTTACCCTCAGCCGCTTTCATACCAAAATCTCAGGAAGGAAAACAAGGAGTGAGGAATTACACCATGATGGAGGTGGTAGAACGAGCACACACATGCGGCAAGATGCCATGGATCAGAATTGGCAATATATAGCAAGAAAGATGAGCCAAACATGTAGTAGGTAGCGTGGTTGGGAGCACCATGGTTGACAAGGCCACCCGCGCAAGGTCTCGTGTGGGACCTTGGCGCCACCCACGAGGTCGACCCCAACCAAGCAGACGTTTAGTCTCATGGTGGCTACTCGTGCTGCAGATCTAGTAGCCAGAAATCAGGGCCCCTAGGGATCAGCAATCCATGAGCATCTGAAACAAAAGGCAAGAATGCAAGAGAATTTAGTGCCAAATCGGCCACAGGCATAAGTAGCACGGATGTACTGCGCTTGTGTCTAGTTCAAAGCTAGATGGCTTGTCACAACAGGTTAGTCAGCGTGCGATGCGTCTGGTACAGGGAGATCAACATGTGGTTTTTTCTGCCCATCTTCTTTGCCACCATCATCATTAATCATTTCTGGGTTGCGTTGATTGAGTTTCTGTGCCCTGAGACAAGTACATCAATGCAGCATCCAAAACTCCATGTGCTTATTGGCACTTGTCAATCTCCTTCAGAGTAGTATATGTGGGTGGAGTATGATTTATTCTTTAAATACATGGAAAATGATTTTGAACCCCACTCTTCTTCATGAATTCGTAGATCCCTGAGAGGCATAACAACGTGTTGGTGAATGGAGGACGGGAATTATCAAGCAAAGGAGCACATTGCGAGAGTCATCGAGAGTGCTTCCATAGCACAGTTGTGTTGGGCACAACGGTGGATGAAGCCATGCATGGGTTGCTATTCCGAAGACAGGTTGTGACTTGCAAAACAGCATATGAGAAAGAGACATGAAATGTAGGGCATGAGACTGAGAGATGTCATGCACTTACAGTGCATTTTCAGGTTTCATTGTTAGACCGTACAGTATTGCAAAAGCATATGTTGCCCGATTTTTCCCAGACACAAAGCAACTGTAGATTAGTGTATTTGGAGTTCAGGGTCATTCGTGTCAGCTTGGTAGAGCAAGCAATAAAGCAAGCTCGCTTGGAGCATGCTCGTTTGTTTACCATCGACGGCCTGATCCCCCCCTTTGGTCCTTCTGTCTAGTCACTTCCTTCATCCGTGAATATGGTGCTACTTACCTTTCAAGTGAAGAATTTCTTCCCTTCCCCTCTTCCGCTGTGCATCCTAGGCTGGAGAGCATGCATGAAGTGACTCATCTACTGGTTTTAGAATGAGGGAAGTTCCCTCATTCTATGAGTAAAGGGAAAACAACGAGTGGTTTCAGCCATTGCTTCTGCGCTTGCAGAAGGAGCAAAGGGAAAAGTCAAAGTGGAAGGTAGTGCTGCTATCACGGTAGACTTGGCAGCGGAGTGTGCTGCTGCCATCTGTGGCTCGGTGCAGCACGCACTGAGCCACAGATGTGGCTGGATTTAATGCCCCCGCAGCAGGTTGCAAAGCACCCAAGCCAGCTACTACCTCAGCCACCCTAGCTGCAAAAGCAGGAGGTGCAGCAGCACAGCCCGCTGCCTCCCAAGCGAAGGCTTGAGAAGCTCAGCTGCAACCCAAGTGGAGGCTGCATCCATTGGACTGCAATTTCATCAAGGACTGCAGCATCTGGGCTACAACCGTAAAAGAAGTCACAGCCATTGAGCTGCAACTCTAGCAACAACCGCAGCCGCAGGGGTACAACTTTAGCAGAGGCTGCAGCTGTTGGGCTGCGATTTCTGCACGGACCGCAGCAGTTGAGATGCGACCTGAGCAGCCGCTAGGCTGCAATGTTAGCAACAAGTGCAGCTGCTGAGATGCAGAAAAGGCAGGGGCCACAGGTGCTTGGCTGTGGTCTAATAAGAAGCTGTAGCCGCTGTACTGCGACCTCAGCACAGACTGCAGCTGCTAGCCACAACCTAAGCAAGCGCCAGCAACCTCAGCGATGCGATCCCATTGACTGCACATCTTTGGCCACTACGACGCCACTGCTCGGTCAGTTATCCATCCTCCTCTCCTTCTATGTATAGAGAGCTTCTTGGGATGGGGGTCTGTCTCTTTTCCTCCCTCCCTCATATCCATGACAAATGGAGCACCCAGTCCTTGGGCCTCGTCACGCAGAGCCGGAGGCTGGTTGCTACCGGATTTTTTTTCTGGCAGGGAGATGCACATTCAAAGAGTGTGAAGCCTTTCAGTTCAGCCTTTCACACCTCCTAGTACATATTTCCTTATTTTCTCTTGATTGTGACAAATGCCAACTGCTCAATCACCCAAGGAGGGAGACCCCTCACTGGCAACTGACTGGACCCAGTCCCGTGAAAGCCCAACCACTAAGAAGTTGAAAGCACAAAGTTGCAAAGTTGCAATCTCTTGAAGGACTTTTCAACCAAATCTTGGCAATCCAGTAGAAAATCAAGTCGTCTGTTTAACCAACTGCGCATGCATCAGGCGTTGCTTCAGCTATGTCTGCTGTTGATTCTTTCCTGTACATACATCCCTTTGGTGTGGTCGTGAGTGCGCAAGACATGCTGACACAGAGAGCAGAGGCGACGCACAGTGGCCGCACGCGCCACGAGTGGGCTAGCACTGCACGCCCCTTCTGCCTCACTGACGTGCTCGTCTCCCTGTCAGCAGCATAGCCCTTGCTAAGCGTGACAACCAGAGATTGCATTATTGGCAAAGACTTGTTCTTGATTTTGCAACCGTGCTTCGGTAGTCCTTAGACCTAGAATAGTCCTCCAAGTTACTTGGTGGTAGTTTTTGCTAACCTAGTTTTGACACATACTTGTTTCTAGGTGCATGTCTGTTTTTGGGCTTCAAGAGGCTTTTGCCCTTGAGACTTGATTGACCCCCGGCAAGCTCCACTCACCGGCCGCTGGGTGAGCTTGACTAGCAAGTCTCAACCATAGGCTCTTGTGTTTGTTGCTGTGCAAGGTCGATGTCGAGGGCCATGGCCACCCACCATCACCCACCTAGCTCTAACATAGCCGTTACTTGACCAATCGACGCCATTCAAGCTGCATTGGAACTCTGACACTGTTCTTATGGTATCAGAGCCACGATCACGAGACACAACAGCAGGTAGCAAGAGAAAAACTTGGAACTATGAAGTGGCGTTGTTAGAGGCACTGGAAGATCCTGGCAGCTTGTATCTCTGCTAGAGCAGGCCACAGCCTCTGAAGTACAGCGCAAAGGGCTGCATGGCGCACGTAGGGTCCAGGGGCAGCCACAGAGCCGCGCGGAGGTGCCTCAAGGGGACAAGGTCAGTCAAGGCACCTTGCTAAGGAGCCGGTTCGTGGACGGGGAGAGCACCGGGGAAACCTGGGGGCGCAGACTAAGCAACAGAAGTCTTCAAAGGCCTGCAGCACAAGCTGGAGGTCAGGCCAGAGCTAAGGTAAAGGCCAAAAGCCAGTCCTCCTTTCGGCGCTAAGCCTAGGAGGGCTATACGTACCCTCAAGGAAAGAAGGAGGGACAGCGGCAGCCGGCATGCACCATGACTGCTGCCGGATCAGTGCCAGGAGGCAACTTTGCTCCTGGCATCAGTCAATCCGCCTGCGTTAGCCAACCTGCCGGTAGTCAACCGGCCAACCAACCAGCCAATCAACTAGCTGGCACGTCTGGCACGGTGACATGGGACGACCTCACCAAGGTCATATCCCAAAAGGACTTGACACCACCTCCACTCAGTGTCCGCGACTTTCTTGTACAAAAGGACATCTTCGTCACATGGGTGGCAGAGAAATGTAGCTTTCCCTAGCAACTGACGATGCCGATTAGCGCATCCTCCTATGGGCCTTCAACATCCTCATTCAGGCTCTCCCGGACAAACAAGCTTACACATTTTGCCACCTCGTTTTGGCGGCAAAGGAGAGGATCCAACGAATCCACGTTGCGGTGCCTCTTGTCCGCACGAGGCGTGGAAGTACCTCGCCACCCGGCATAAAGAACGGGGTATGCCGTTAGTCATCTCCCTCAGTGACAGGTTGCGCCAGCTGTATCCCAAGCCAGGAGTACCAATAGCTGAATATTGGGACGCAGCCATGAACATTCGTCATCGGATCTTGGGGCTTGGCACTCCGTGATCCATGCTGGAGTGGCTAGATCTGGTTCTCCTCCACCTAGGTGACCCGTTCAGAGAGTTTTGGCGCAGCCTGTTGCGACGGCTACGATTCACAAACATCGAGAGCACAGACCTGGCGGAGGTGTTCAAAGTACTTTGACACTACAAAGATACACTGCGTGGAGAGGCACGTGAGGCAGAGGCACCAGCGGTGAGTGCCTTTGCGCATCAGGCAAACTTTGCGGTTCCGTCTGGATCAGGACACCCTGAGGTGGATTAGGTGGCAGAGGGGGTCGTGGCGTGCAGGCTGGAAGGAGATGCAGCCACGGAAGGGGTGCGGAGGGACGCACCTGCAACTACTGCGGTCAGGAGGGGCACAACTGGCGAGCATGCCCCAAGCTTCTACGTATCATGACTCCATCCTTGCACCTGCAGCAATAGAAGCATCATTCCTTCCTGCCACAGCCGCATCTCCAGCCTCAACAGCAGCTACACCTGCCCTCCTGGTCATCACATGCGGCAGGGGGACCACGTCCACCTTCCCACTTCTGAGCAGCCAACTTTGGTCGACCCCTGCAGCATTTCCCAGCGGCATATCTAGTGGATCAGGGGCCCCTGCCCATGTACCAGGGGCCGTATTATGTGCCGCCCAGCTCCACCATCCCAGTCCATGCACCAGGCTGGGCACAGCACGTTTACGCAGCCATGGCAGAGGCGCAGCAGCCAGTGGTAGCAGCACCTCCCGGCAGGACAGCACCTATGGAGCTGCAGCCGCCAGAGCCAACAGCCACTCAGCAGCCGTCAGGTCAGCGGCTCGGTCATAGTCATGTCACGACCTCTCACATTCTCTCCATGCATGAATGGTTGTATGACACCTCCGCCTCGCATCACATGTCGCCATGTTGCTAGCTTTTTTCTTTGCTGTATGCTGTACATGATGCTGAGGGGGTGAAGTCTGGGTCTGGAAAATTTCTTGCCGTGGAGGGTGTTGGGGTGGGGTGTTACGGCTGACGGGTGTATTGTACATCCCAGGACTTAAAGTGAATTTGTTGTCTGGAGGGCAGCTTGATCTTCAAGCCAGCATGTCCAGAGTCATGCAAAAGCAAAGATGCACTATTTTTTAATGTGAATGGTGCCCTGCTGGCTGACCGGCCACTGCATGCTGACATGCTCTATCGTGCACTCACACCGGGCACAAGCACTTGTAGTGACAGCAACGGACGCAAAACACACTGAACTGCTGCACCGCTGCTTGGCGCACATCCACACTGACCTGACTGAGTATATGCTAAAGCATACCACTGCACAAGGTCTCCACCCTGAGGAATGTCCTCATAGGCTAAAGTAAGACACCTGTCTTGAGTGTCATGAGGGGAAGGCTTATAGACAAGCCTTTCCCAAGTCAAATACTGAAAGCAAGTCTCCACTTGATCTGGTACATGCTGACCTGACTGGACCCATGCCTGTCCCATCTATCCAGTATGGGTCACAGTATGTATTTGCACTGACAGATGATTGCAGTCGGTTCCATTTGGCATTTCTGCTTAGGACTAAAGCAGATGCTCAACAGGCAATCATCGAGTGGATTCCACTTGCTGAACGTCAGACATAATGTAAGCTGCTAAAACTGCGCACAGAAAGAGTATGTGAATTCATGGGTCCTCTGACAGCTGCACTCAAAGCAAAGGGTATTGAACATAAGACCACTTTACCCTACATACCCCAACAGAATGGGATGGCAGAGAAATGGTATCACACTCTGGTTGATGCTCTGCATACTCTATTGACGGAGTCTGGACTATCATTCGGCTTCTGGGAAACAGGGGTCAAGTATAAAACTTGGGTGTGGAACCGTGTCCCACAAGTCTCATTGTCAAAAGTTGTCACACCTTGGGAACGGTGGTTCAAGGAAAGGGCGGACCTACATCCTGCCAGGGTGTAGGGTAGGATGGCATGTGTGTGGTTTGCTCAGCCACAATGAGAGAACAAGCTCAGTCTACGTGGTCATTGGGGTGTCTTTGTAGGGGTCTTGCATGCTTCCAAGGCATGGAGGTTTTAAGACCCCATGAGTCACTGCTTCCTTGAAATTTGAGATGCATAGTTCTTGGAATGCATGCCCTACAAGCCGTTTTGCACTCTGCAGCAGGTGCCCAATGCCACTGCACTGGAGCACTACCCACACTACGTGAGGGTGCCTGTGTTTGTTCCGACTAGAGTAACAGCAACCCCCACACAGGCACAACAGATAGGGACTCAAAGTGACCTCATTCCCACAGATCTCTTGACACCAACTGTTCTGGCCAGCACAGGGTCAAGTGCCCCACAATCACCTCCAGGCCTGCCTCATCAACACCAACCTGAAAGCCATGAAAGGGAGGTGACAGCCCCACCACAGCCAGTGCGGTGCTCTCTTTGGGATGTTCCATGAGTGAACTACAGACAGTTTTACCACACTGTGGGTCCCCCTGAGACCAACCTCAAACTTGTGGAACCAGTGACCCTTGCTGAGGCAAGGGGGCGCACGGATGCTGCCAAATGGAAAAAGGCCATGTAAGCTGAAGTCGATGCTTTGCTTGAATATGTGTTTGAATTGGTTCCCCTACCGCCTGGACAGAAAGCCATTGATGTCGAGGGGGTCTTCAAGCTGAAAAGAAATCTAACTGCGCTGATCGAGAAATACAAAGCACAAAATGTGGCCAAGGGGTTTCACCAATTCCCAGGACAAGACTTTACAGACACCCTACGCACCTGTCGGCAATCATGGAAGAAGTGGTTTGTTTCTAGGTGTTGCTGCCCACGAAGATTGGGAGGTAGATCAAATGGATGTGAAAAAAACTTTTCTCAGTGATCCGCTTGAGGAAGCACTGCATGTGAAACAACCAGAAGGATTTGAGGATAGAACTGATCGTGTGTGGCTGTTGCGTGAAGCTCTATGGACTGAAGCAGGAACCAAGGTGCTGGAACATAGAAATCAGCCACACACTAGAAAGTGTAGGTTTTACCCAAAGCGTGTGTGACCCTTCTCTCTTTCTGCAATGGGAGGATGAAACCCCTGTTGCTGTCTTGGTGTATGTGGATGATCTTCTCATCCTGTCTCCTTCTTTTTCTCTAATCACACACACCAAAGCACTACTCACAGAGCACTACAGCATGACAGATTTACAGCATGACAGATTTGGGTGAGGCTCGCAACTTCTTGGGCATGACCATCACCAGAGACAGAGATGCACGCACACTCACTATGCATCAAGGAAGTTTAATCTCACATCTCACTGCACGCTTCCACAAACTCATACAGAACCTACCTCACCAGCACTCTCCCATGAGCCCTGATGTCTTTGCTCATCTGTTGGATGCACATACCACAGACTACGGATCAGACTGTGATTCCACATTGTACCGACAGATCACTGACAGTCTCTCTTTCCACTACACGCCCTGACCTCTCATGCGCAGTCAATTTGTTGGTCCAGTTCAGTCATCAGCCATGGAGAACACACCACAAAGCTTTGCAGAAATTGCTACGCTATGTGTTGGATAATACTGTGGTTGGCCTCGTCTCTGCTCCCACCTCAAATCCGCTGCTGGATGGCTTCTGTGACATTCATTTTGCGCGTGAAAAAAAGGGCTCGCAGTCGGGGAGGATATGTTTTCCGTGTGTGGGGTACGGCTATGTCATGGCAAAGTGCAAAAACAGTCAAAACAGTTGTGTGTGGCTCGCAGTGTGGCGGAAGCAGTGTACATGGCATTGGATGAGGCGGCTTGCAAGGAATTTGGTTGGCAAGGTTGCATGAGGAGTTGGGAATGCATGTGCCCGCCGTGCCGCTACATACCGACAGCTCCACAGTGCTCTGCATTGCACCAAATGGCGGTGTGTTGCGCCCATGCACAAAGCACATCAGCGTAGAACATCATATCGTCCGTGAAGTAGTCAAAGCAGGTTCTGTGCAAGTCTGTTCCATCAGGGGCGGTGATCAGCTCGCCAATTTTCTAACTAAAGCTGTTCCCTCTCCTTCACTGCACCAACAAATCCAACAGCTTGGATGCCTACCTGCCACACTCATGTCCAAGGGAGTGTGTTAGTTTTCTCCTGTACATAAATACCTTTGGTGTGGCCATGAGTGTGCAGGGCATGCTTACATAGAGAGCGCACGTACCACGAGTGGGCTAGCGCTGCAAGCCCCTTCAGCCTCACCCATGTGCTCGTCTCCCTCTCAGCAGCATAGCTCCTGCTGAGCATGACAACCAGAGATTGCATTATTGGCAATGACTTGTTCTTGATTATGCCACCGTGCTTCGGTAGTCCTTAGACCTAGAGTAGTTCTCCAAGTTACTTGGTGGTGGTTTTTTCTGACCTAGTTGGACACATACTCGTTTCTGGGTGCATGTATGTTCTTGGAGTTTGATAGACTTTCTTCCTCGAGACTCACTTGCCGGCCGCTGGGTGAGCTTGACTAGTGAGTCTCATCCGTAGGCTCTTGTCTTCGTTGCTGTGCAAGGTCGATGTCGAGGGCCATGGCCGCCCACCATCACCTAGCTCTAATATAGCCGTTACTTGACCAATCGATTTCATTCAAGTTGCATTGGAACTGTGACACTGTTCTTATCTGCCAGGGCCACCTTGCAGCAGCAGCAGCAACAGCAACAGAAGCAGAAGCAGCAGCAGCAGCAGCAGCAGCAGCAGCAGCAGTTTCAGCCACAGTAGCAGCAGCTGCAGCAGCAGCAGCAGCAGCATCCTTCTCGGCTGTCTACCATCCCATTGCAACGACAGCAGCAGCAGCAGCACCAGGATGCTCAAAGTCTGATGCGTTGAGTTCCATCTCATTCCTTTATGTCACCCATATTGCTACTGCAATGCTACGCACCCCCTCCACGGCAGCAGCCTGGAACTGGTAGCTCTTCTCTGTCTGTCTTGATCATTCGGACAGGGTATCATGCCAAGGAATTTGATTCACCACTTCCCTGATAATCTGACACGTTGGGTCTTAGGTTTGGGAATTTCAGTTACATAACTGGGCCACCGGAGAAGGGCTGCAACCTTGTTACATGACGGGCTATAATGCCACTGATGCGGCACAGTCTGCTGCAGCAGCCCATGCGCTGGTCCTTGCCTTTCAAGATGACTCCATTCTGGATTTCAAGTCATACATGGCTGATTTGACTGGGCAGGGTGTGGATCCCCTGGGGGTCAGGCTGACCTGAAAGATTGCATAAGAGAATTTACCTCTCTCTACCAGAATGACAATGACAGAAACCTACTTGTGCCGTGCATTACTTGCTTACACTCGGTCAGGCAAGCAGATGCCTCCACAGTTTTCAGCACTCATCACCATCATGTTGGGAGCGCATGAGAACTACTCGGGTCTTTTCCTGTCCTTTGAGCCAGCGGACCTCATCTGGCCTTTGCTGCTACGACCACAGCTATGACAACGAGTGGCAGGTGTGCCCGCCCAAGCACAAGCTTTCCCAGATCAGACGGGCGATGCACGATGCTTGGCAGGTCCACACTCGTCCTGGCAGCGTTGCAGGGCAGGCACACATGATTGGGTGTTTGACACCTGGGACGGATCTCTTTGACTCTTGCTTTGCAGAGTTGGAGCAGGTGCTTGCAGCCTCCTTCCGCATCAACACCGGCTTGATCACTCTGGGAGGTGTGGGTTGCATGCATAGTTCCGGGGGCTCACATAGTTTTCCACTGTAAGCTTGTGCAGTGTAACATGTGACAAGACTGTGAGTCCCTCAGTGGAAACTGTCCTCTCATGTGATGTGCCATCGTTGTTCCAGTCCATCGCTGAACGTGCATGTCCTGCTAATTCTCATCATGGGTCTCTCTCCAATGGTTCCATTGCTTCCTATTTTGTGTCTCCAATAGAGTGTGTCCCGGATGGCTCCTGGGTCATCAACTCAGGTTCCACCCATCATTCTTCCTGTCAGCGTAGCAATTTTTTCCTGCTTGGTCATCTTGGTTCTGTTCTCTATGAGCGCACATAGTCCGCTCAGCCATTGCATGTGCATGGAGTGGGGACTGTTCGTTTTGATGGACCAGTTGTCCTGTGCACTTCTCTGACGTGATTTTTATTCCTGACCTTGAGCTGAGTTTGTTTTCGGTCCCCACGTATGATCGTCTTGGTCTGACATTCCATTATTCCTCTTGTGTGTCCACTATGGTGGAGCAAATACTTATCAGTTCTTTTTCACCGTTCTGTTGTGCTTTGTGGTGCTGAAGTTGCAAACTTGTATCATGTTCCATGGTGTGTTTTCGTGTATCCATCAGAGCTTGTCCGCGTCTATGTGACCAGGACCTTGTCTTTCCCAAGTCAGATGTTGTTGCATCGCTGTATTTTTCATGTTAAGTCTGCTACTGTCAAGTTGCTTCTCCGTGTCAAGCCTTTTGGTTTGTGTGGCTTCCACCCGTCACGACCGACACTGCTAGTTTACCGATATACCCACATTCGGGGTATATGGCAGAGGAGAGCGTGACGACACGACGGGCCTCCGGACTGCACCGAGACTTCTCCAGCACCTACGACAGCACCGGCGAGACGCGGTCGATGCGTTCCGGCAGCCATGTGGGCTTGTCAGGAGGTAGGAGAGTTTTCTCGGTGGGTTCAGACCCGCGCACCCGGTTGACAATACCGGTGCGACAAGGAGACCCGATGGCTATTGTGGGGCTTCCGATGTTCGGAAAGCCGTCTGTGATGACTGGACGCTGATTCTGAGGTTTTCTGGCACTGTTCGTATTTTCTCGGTGGTCGAGACCCGGGTACTCGGAGAGCTGTTCCGGTGCCTCGAGGAGACCACCGTTGTTGTTATCGTGGTGTACGCAGTGTGTTCTCCCCGCTGACCCGTTTTGGCTCAGCGGGGGTGACGGGGCCCGGTGCGGATAGCTGCCGGCGCCCCTACTTAAACCCGCTAGGGGCTCATTTGTAAACTCTCCTTGTTCTTTATATTCAGCGTTCCAGACTTAGCCAAATTCTTGCCATCTTGCATCGCACTCACACAGAGCTCATGTTCGTTCTTGCATGGGCCTGCATGCCCTAAAATTATTTTCCAATTTGGTATCAGAGCACAGGGGGGCGTGTGAGCAGCAGAAGCAGCAGCAGTGGGCGGAACGCTAAGAGAGCGCGCCACGTGGCGCCACGCCGGCAGCAGCGTGAGGGAGCGCGAAGCGACTGCAAGTGAACGCCACAGGGGCGGTGAGCCGCGCACAGTAGCAGCAGTAGCAGCAGCAGCAGTAGCAGCAGGAGCACACGTTGGCAGCAGCAGCGTGCACAAGCAGCAGCCGCAGCAGCAGCAGCAGCGTGCAACGGCGTGGAGAGCGAAAGAAGAAGAAAAAAGAAAAAAAAAAGCAAGGCAGCAGCAGATCGGCAGCAGAAGTAGCAGCAGCAGCCGCAGCAGCTTTAGCAGCAGCAGCAGCAGTAGTCGCAGCAGCAGCAGCAGCAGCAGCCACAGCAGTAGCAGCAGCAGCAGCAGCAGCAGCAGCAGCAGCGTGCAACGGCGTGCAGAG
>SZWC01000433.1:282653-367804 GCA_023375785.1 Penium margaritaceum
CGACCCGTTCGCACCCCCCCCTCTCCCTCCTTTCTCCCCTCCTCAAGGGGGCCCTCGGAGGGCCCCGCCGAACCCCCTCCGAGGGGCCCTGCGGAGGGGGCCCGTCGGTCTCGCGGGTCCCCTCGGCCCCGTCGGCCCCGTCGGCCGACCGACTGAGGGGCCGGGTCAGAGGGGCGGAAGGGACCCCCCCCCTCGTCGCTCTCTCGCTCTCTCGCTCGCTCGATCAGCGAGCGAGCGAGCGAGTAGTGCACGGGAGGGAGGGCCGGACCTCCCCCCCCCCTCTCTCCCCCTATTTTACTGATTGCCCCATTTTTGGGGCAATCGAGAATAGGGGGTATACGAGAAAAAAAAAACCTAAAGAGGGGATGCGCCTCAGGCTAAGGGGTGAACAAAAAAAAAAAGGAGGGTGAGGGCGCGAAAAGAGAATACATATATATATAAAAAAAAGTGGGGGGGAATCGTCCAAATCCTACCGCGCCAGCCGCAGCAGCTTTCGTCGCAGCCACAGCGGTGGTGGGTGGAGTTGCAACGACTACTTGATGAGGGGCGATTGTAGCTACGTTTCTACTTCGTCCTTCCCAGCTGACGACGGATTGTGCGTCGGCGGCTATTTCTACTTCGAGACGTGTCCTGGACTGGCGTCTCCCTGGGGCCCGTGGATTGGTGCGCGCCCTTCACCCCGAAGGATCGACGGCGGATTCGAGTCTTACCGTCTCCGAGGGCTGGGTCGTCTACCGCTTGGAGCAGCAGCCACACATGCAGCCGCCACCCCTCCTCGTCTTGGAGCAGTCTTCGCTCCATTCGTGGCAGCAGCATTGGTCGCCGCAGCTAGTCAGACTCTCGTCTCCGGGTGTGCTGTGGTAGTGCAGCTCTTCCCGTCTGGTCACGTTTGCTGACCCGGACGCCGTGACCTCCAGGAGTGATACTACCTGCGGACCTCATTCTCTCCCGTGGCTTGGTGTTTACCACCGGGAGTAGGTGCCGTCGGCACCTATCCATCGTCTAGCGCACGAGATGAGTGCGCGGACGTGTGAGCAGGCGCCCTGCGCATTCGCCTGCTACTACTGTGGTGATGGACGTCATGGTTGGCGTCGCTGTTGGCCGCGCCCTCCCGGCTGGCATCCACCTTGGCTACAGCCTCGTCCGAGCCTGCGTCCTCCACAGCACGCGGATCTGCCGGCATTGGTAGATCCCCTAGCTGGACCTCTGGCGAGCATATTCGCCGAGATCCGCGGCCTACGGCAGACGGTGCAGCGGCTTTGTGACCTCGTTGTCACTGAGCGTGCTTCTGCTACTCGTTCGTCGACGGCCTCTTCGACCACATCTCCTCCATCATCTCCTCCTTCCTCCGATGGTGTCCCTTCAGCTTCACCTGCCAGCCAGTCCCAGGCTGACACCATCCCTTCGATCCTCCACTCAACTGTGACCACGCCGCCACCCCGCGATGACTTGTCTTCCAGTAGTTGTTCCAGTCGAGTGGCTCTGCGACGTCGTCGTCAGCGCTCTACACGGCGTGCTCGCGCCGGTGTTGATACATCCTCCACCTCCTCGGCCTCCGTTGCTGTACCTGTCGAGGGGGAGTGTGGTCACCGCACATTGCGTGATGCGACAGTAGTGACAGGATCCGCAGTCGGGTCGAGGGGGAGTGAGTCTGATCCTGACATGGAGGTCATGGTGCAGACTTGCATGTCATCGAGCTCGACTTCCACGTCCGCGCTGGATCCAGATCTTCTACAGCAGCAGCTTGCGTCAGGAGGTGTCCAGGCCCGGCGACCCTGGGCGGTGCCACTCGCGACTCCTACCGGTGGCGGCCCGGCGGTGGCACACGGGTCCCGTACAGATCAGGACACATCTTTGGGAGTTTTGGCGGAGTTTGTGCAGCAGGCTCACACCAGCCCGGCGGAGGTTCCATTGCAGGAGATATGCGTGTCATCGAGGTCGACATCCACGCTGGGACAGGAGCCGGACGTTCTACAGCAGCAGATTGCATCACGAGGAGTGCAGGTCTCATGTGCCTTGGCGGTGCCACTTGCGACTCCGACCGATAGCGGCCTGGCGGTGGCACATGAGTCCTGCGCGGATCTGGATACCCCACACAGATTTCCGGGGGCGTTGGCGCACGGGACTCATACTTGCCCGACAGTGGTCGCTGTACATGAGCAGAGTCGACCGGCTGGTCTGTTAGAGGTTGAGGCGTTCTTGAGAGCAGCAGTTCTCAGAGATGTCGCCGGGACATATGCTGCAGCAGACACAGCATGCTTCACCGCCTCATCTGCACTACCTGAGGACCAGCTTCAGCATGAGGAGTCATCCACCTTCCCACAGTCTACGGGTTCCCGTACCCACGACGGAGCAGCGACATACATGACGGAGTCAGATGATGATCCATACTCTGTCATCGAGCAGGTGGTAGCGACTTGCGTTCCCGGCGAGACAGTGCGTGATCGCCAGCTGCGTTTGCTGGTCGCCTTGACGGGCATTGCCGAGCCGGAGCCCTGCACACCAGTTTCCACTACGGCGGCAGTTGACGACAGTGGTGCAGATTCCTACATGCAGATGGAGTCACCTCGTCAGCAGGAGCTGAGTTGTGCACCTTCGTGTTCACCTGCTAGTGACCTTGCCGATGACATGGATACTGAGAGTGGCAGCACCTGCACGGACGACGTTTCCACATGCTCTACAGACTCTGACGGCTCCTCCTTCTCCTTCTCTCTCGGCATGGGACCGCTCACTCCTCGCATGACAGACACGAGCTGCGATGTGGATGTGACACCTACAGCTGCATCCGATGTTCCAGCGTCTCGGCACATTACGAGCTTGGTTGACCCCCAGGAGGATGCAGCAGCACCAGTTCCATCGTCTCCAGCATCAGAGATGCAGATGGCGTTGTACTCACGAGTTGTGCAGTCTGCATGTGCAGCATCCAGTGAGGCAGAGTTTATTCTACACCAGGTCGACATCGGCCACCTCGACATGTCCGAGGCAGATTACGCCGACCTGCAGGAGCGTGTAGTGATGCTCCAGCGGGAGATGATGGCAGCGCGTGAGCGATTCTCAGAGGATGGTAGCATGAGTACTATCGGCACGACACCTGCGCGAGCAGCATCTGACACACCTATGCTTGGGGAGCATCTTGTACGCGCTCCGAGTATGACGTCCGTTGGAGACACTGTCAGAGGAGAGGTGACCGTGCCTTCGGCTTCCGCCATCCTCGCTTCTGTCGACCCCATCATTGCTCCTTCTTCTGCTGCCGTCACGCACCTTCATCTACCTGACTCACTTACCCCATCTTCATCTTCATCCGCGAGTGGTGATCCGGTTCGTCGCTCCAGCTCTCCTCCTCCGGTGGTACACCCTTGTGCCTCAGGGTGCTCTATCCGGCCTCCGAGGCCAGCTCCGCCACTTCATCCACGCACGCGTGCTGCTCGCCCATTCCCGTTCCTCCGGCGTACACAGATGCATCGCGGCAGTGCGGAGGCAGGAGAGACTGTGAGTTGGGACCCTTGGCAGTCACGCGAGGACTGGCATACCCTACGCGATGCAGATTCACGTGAGGAGTCGTAGCCGGAGACACCACTTCGTCTTTGAGGAGGGGAGTCGACTCGCACGTGACAGGAGGAGCTATCTCTGCATGTTGCACACCCCACATGACTCATCACCCAGGATCTGTTCAGATACATCAGCATCTCCATCAAGGACATCGCTCCCAGGTTCATCTGCCCAGGGGGAGTGTTGTGTGGACCTCGACCTGACGCGACGTCATGGGAGATGCATGGGGAGGTCCATGCTCTGTTGTGAGCATCTACAGCATCCCGCATGTGGCTCATGCTGCGTGCCTGCACAGCTGCATACAGATGGTAGCACACTGTTGGTCGAGACCCGGACCCTGGTACCGCCAGTGTCACGAGGAGACCATCTTGTCCTCTGACATGTGTATGATGTGCATGACACTGGTTTGTGTGTGTGTGTGCATCACTCCTCTCATGGTCAAGACCCAGACACTTGGTGGGCTGTGATAGTGTCCAGGGAGACCGTAGATGCATAGCAGACGAGCTTGTGTGTGTGTTTGTGCGAGTAGACTCATGCATGTTATGGCTTGTCATGCATTGTTGTTCCATGCCTTTGCTCATTCGTTCTGGCGTGGACGGCTATGTCAGCCAGGGGGAGTGTTGGTTTGTGTGGCTTCCACCCGTCACGACCGACACTGCTAGTTTACCGATATACCCACATTCGGGGTATATGGCAGAGGAGAGCGTGACNGCGGTCGATGCGTTCCGGCAGCCATGTGGGCTTGTCAGGAGGTAGGAGAGTTTTCTCGGTGGGTTCAGACCCGCGCACCCGGTTGACAGTACCGGTGCGACGAGGAGACCCGATGGCTATTGTGGGGCTTTCGATGTTCGGAAAGCCGTCTGTGATGACTGGACGCTGATTCTGAGGTTTTCTGGCACTGTTCATATTTTGTCGGTGGTCGAGACCCGGGTACTCGGAGAGCTGTTCCGGTGCCTCGAGGAGACCACCGTTGTTGTTATCGTGGTGTACGCAGTGTGTTCTCCCCGCTGACCCGTTTTGGCTCAGCGGGGGTGACGGGGCCCGGTGCGGCTAGCTGCCGGCGCCCCTACTTAAGCCCGCTAGGGGCTCATTTGTAAACTCTCCTTGTTCTTCATATTCAGCGTTCCAGACTTAGCCAAATTCTTGCCGTCTTGCATCGCACTCACACAGAGCTCATGTTCGTTCTTGCATGGGCCTGCATGCCCTAAAATTATTTTCCAATTATTTTCCTGCCCTTGGCCTCAATCCAGCCTCTTTCTAGAAGCTTGTGGAGACCAATTTCTTGGTTTGTCCTCAATGGAAAATGCATCGCACCAAGCATCCACCTTCTTCCTCCACTACCTCAATATCTTTAAAGATTTTTCATGCTGATCTCATGGGCCCACTACCTACTGAATCTCAAGCAGAACAAGGAATGTATATCCTGACTCTGACTGATGACATTTCCCACTTTCATCGGGTTTCTTACTTTCTCTGTAAATGCAATGTTTCTTCTGTCATCCATCCCTGGATGGTTCAGGCTGAACGCCAAACTAACAAACGTCTCACCCATTTTGGTCCAACCAGGATGGGGAGTTCATGGGTCCTGCTGCTCAGTCTCTAGAGGAGCAAGGGGTTATCCATGACCTCTCTGCTCCTTACATGCCACACCAAAATGGTCCAAGTGAACGATGGAATCACACAATGATGGATAGTGTGCGTCCATGAGTGTTCACTTGGGTCTCTCGGAGTCTTTTTCCTTTGAGGCTATGGCCTATATGACGTATTCTTGGATCCGTGTGCGTCATGGCCCACTCCCACGTGACGTCATCCCTTATGAGCGGTGATTTGATAGCTGAGCTGACCTTCACTTGGCACGTGTTTGGGGCTTTCTGGCTTACTTCTAGACTCCCGAGGTGCAGCAGGGGAACAAGATCATCCCATGGTCGTGTGCATCTACTTCTTGGTGTTGTACCCCAATCAAGGCCCTTGCGGTTTCAGGACCCGGACAGGCATCACATTGTCTAGTCTAGGGACACTGTCTTCCTCGAGTCCTATCCACAGCATGATCTGTACCGGATTCAAGCCTCTAATGCTCACATGGATTTGTGCCCACGCTTCCGCCATGTGGGGAAGAGTTCTCCTATTGTCCCCTTCAGGTCGGACACATTTGTAAATCCCCCCACGTCCCTCCTGTTGGTACAGTGGCTCTGCCTCCGGTCACTCCTCCTGTTGTTCATGTGTCCATTCCTCCTCCTACTCCTGCACCTGTTGCATCGTCAGTGTCACCATCTGTCCCTACTGCATCGATGCCCACTGTGACTGTCATTTGATGCACTCCGTCGGGCGCTCTCCAATTTGCAGTCGTATGCCTCACGCAATTACCACTTTGGGGGACAGGGAGCGGACCCAGCCGGGCATGGAAGCATCTGACTACTTGTCAGGAAAACAGGGCATGACGCTTGTCGTGACCCTGCAAGACAAGTTGTGCAGCCTCTTCTCCAAGCCCAGAGCACCGGTAGCAGAGTACTTGGACAAGGCCATGGACATCCAATGAAGCTTACTTGGGCTTGACACATCGTGCAATATCCTGGAGTGGCTGGATGCCATGCTGCTACACCTGGAAGAGCAGCCAAAAGAATTCCACCTCGATGTTTTCTGCCCTTATCCAGTGGCAAATATCACATTGACCTTTCAGTCATCTCTTCTCAACTTTGCAGCTACGAAGATATCCTAAAGGGGAAGCTTGAGATGCAGTGGGTGCACCTCCGACAGCCTATGTGCATCAAAGCACCTCAAGTTGTACAACGCCATCCACCCATCTGACTCACACACAGACTGGAGACAACAGTGCAGGAGGGAGGAGTACCTCGGGCAGTGGTGGTGGTGGCCGTGGCTGCGGAACTCAGAGGGGCAGCTTCTAAAACCAGGCAGGGTACTTCTGGCATCGGTGTCCCACGATACAATGACATATGATGAAAAGGCAGCAGCAGCAGCAATAACCACAGCAACATCAGTAGCAGCAGTCTTAGTAGTAGCAACAATCCCAGTGGTCCCAGCAGCAGCAGCAGAAGCAGCAGCAGCAGCAGTCACACTACCTGACCACCAGCTGGGACGGAGTGCAGGGTACTTTACCCATTGTCTTTATTCCACCCATGGTTCCCTTTGGTGCAGCAACGTTTGGGCCACGAATGCAGCAGCATTTTCCCCCCGACATTGGAACTTTGCACCACCCACCTATCATGGCCCCTACTACGTGCCACCCTTCTTGAGTGTCACTATGCCTGTACTATAGTGGTCCTAGTGCGTGTACGCAGAGACAGCCCATGCCCAGCCAGCTGCTCCACCACCCTGGTTTGGCTGGGCGGTTTTTCTGGATTCTCAGCTCCCCGAGGGAACAGCCATGACTCACCCAGCTGTCAGGCCGTAGTCTTCAGGTCAGCAGGTAGGACATATCCTTCCCATGCATGAGTGGTTTTTTACACCGTAGTGTCACATCACATGTCCCCACATCGTCAGCTGTTTGGTAAAGTACATGCAACACATGGTATGGATGACGTGAGAACTAAATCATGAAAGATCCTGCCTGTTGAGGGTGTGGGCACACTTGTACTGCAGGCACCAAGGGGTGTGTTATGGTTGACTAGCATACTGTATTTCCCATAGCTAGAATTCAATCTATTGTCTTGTGGACAGCCAAACAAGAAAGCTAATATGTCCACAGTGGTGTAAAAGCAGCGATGCATGCTTCATGATGCTGCATGTGAGTCGTTGGTTGATGGGCCCCTTCATGTTGACATGTTGTACAGTCTCACCCTCTTTCCCCTTGCACAGACACATTCGCACCAACCACAAGCTCACATTTTACTTTTCATAGACACAAAGCACATTTAACTCATCCACCGTTGATTGGTGCACATTGATACTGATAGTATTACGGACATGATAAGGCATGCTTCTGCTTATGGCATCCACCCAACGGACTGTGCCCATGAAGGAAGCACCACACGAGGTCATGTGGTGAGTGGCCCCTCAATCAATGATCCAGAAGCCTCCAGAGACACGAGAGGAGGGAAGAACAAAGAAGAATAGAACAGTGTGAATGAGAAGCACTAGATGAGGAGACACTGAGATGAAGAATCAATAAGAATGCTAGTCTTCAATCCGTGGACAGTCATGAGGCAAATACTCTTGAACTCTCCTAGACAACCTGCCATGAAGGACTCCATGCAACTCATCCTCAAGTGAATGAGACATTCCCATCACACCCTCACCTCCATGATCACAAAGGCAAAGAATTCTGGTGAGACGGCACTCGAGAGAGCACTCCTCAGCACGGCGTGTGTCAGATGAATGATCCCAGGAGGAATAGGACTCAAGGAGGCGTGCTGGGACCATGCCAATGGAGTTAAGTGAGAGGAGGTTGGCCTGTATTAGGAGGAACCTGTGGAAGGTGGAACCCAGCTCCAGGATGGAGATGTTCTAACAGGCTGAGACAACGATTTGTGGTCCATGTAGGAATCAGCTGCTGAGAAGGAGGAAGAGGAAGATGTTGAAACAACTGTAATGTTGGAAGTTATGGAGGGGGAGGACGTGACACCTGTGCGGGCCCATTGAGCCTGCATGGAGGAGGAAAGACAGGTGTGTTAGCGTGGTGCATGACACTTTGGAAAAGAGTACCCCAAGCCTCCATAGTTTCAGCACGTAACCAAAGGGGCGGCTTGTGCACCATGGGAGCCAAGGCCGGTCTGTCCACTGCGTTTATCGCGGCCGTGGGTTTGGCTGCCCCTGGATGTGCAGAGGACATTTCCATGGACAAGGAGCCCGAGGGCGCACATGAGGAAGAGGAGGTGGTAACCACTCTAACAGCAGTGCAGTGAAGATGAAAAATCTGGAGTTTTTTTCACCAGTTGGTGAGAAGACCAGTGCCAAACTTGTTAAGTGCACCAATCCCCGGAGGGGACTTGGGTGGAGCAGGCTTGGATGCAAGGAGTTTGAGCTCAGAACAAGGGACATGGAGATAGAGGTCATAGATTTCCAGGATGAGGCCAGCCACAGTGGACAGGCATGCATGAAGCTAACCAGGCGCATTTTTTCAAGATCATGCAGAAGACGTAGACTACGTGTCCAGTATGCATCAACGGCCTGGTCAGCTCTCATGCATAGTTGGTTGCATTGGACAGTGAGGGCACTCTGGGATGCATGTACGGTGAATGTTGTTCATTGGCATATGAGAGCGTATGCACCAATGGGGTCAATAGGGGTGCAACATGCAGTGTCATCATTTAACGTGCCAATGTTATCAAGCAGGTCATTCACGGCCAGCAGGAAAAAGAGTGCGCATAGTGCAACCAACCTCAGAGGGAGAATTGAGTAAATGGAGATGCGGCAGATGGGTCACCAGGGGAGTAGTATTCCCAAAGGAACTCACCTTGCACGCAAGAGCAGGAGTGCGTTTTCCAAGAGGAGAAGATGCTGCTTGCTGTGGTAGAGAGAGGTGAGAGTGTGAGGGTTTTGAGGAGACCTGTCCATGTGATGGGCTGCAAGGTTACTTGCAGTACCTCCCACAGCCGTGGAGCT
Source organism: Penium margaritaceum (assembly GCA_023375785.1). Classification (NCBI taxonomy): domain Eukaryota; kingdom Viridiplantae; phylum Streptophyta; class Zygnematophyceae; order Desmidiales; family Peniaceae; genus Penium; species Penium margaritaceum. The sequence continues at coordinate 291,762 of SZWC01000433.1, forward strand.
GGAGGTGGAGACATCACCAGTAGCACCTCCAGCTGCTGCAGCTCCCACAATACCCCCAGCACCCTCGGCACCCACAGCATCCACAATTGTGGTGTTGACAGGCATGGAACAAACGTGTTCCAGCACTAGCTCAGATACTACAGTCGCCACCTCTGCATTGACATCTAAATCGTGCTGGAATTCCTCTTGAAGCCTATGGAAATCTGCGTGTACCTCATGCAAGGCGGCCTGTAAGGCCTCTATGGTCACGGAATCCTCAGGCATGATGGGCAACTGAGATGAGGAAAGAGGAAGAGAAGAAATGGCAAAGAGGTGGGTGCGATTGTAAGTAAAAGAGTGTGAACTGGGGTAATCACCACTCTAGCACTGAGGACGAAGTGAGAAGAATTACGGGACGATTGTTGTAGCAGATGAGGCAAAACAGAGATCCAGGCGGACACTGCCACCAGGAGACACAGGAGCCCAGTCACTGCAGCGCCGGCAACGTGTGCAACTGCAGATGCCAAAATCACTCCGGTGCCTGTGTGGTGTACCAGCGGCCAGGCCTCTCCTGTGGGAGTGAGAATGGCCGCAGCAGTGGACGTGTGGATTCAGCTGACTACACCAGAACTAGAGTCTGCTGCCATGGCCGCAGCAGCGGCATTAGCTAATGGTGCAGAAGTCACCTGAAAAGCTGTTTTGGCTACAGTGGCTGCCAGGAGAGAGTGAGAAGTGGCAGCCTTTGAATAGGCTGCAGTGGCTTGCCCAACGGCCATGCCAATGGGAGCACTGCTGGCATGGTCTTTGGTGGAGAATGTGGTAGCTGTACCTGCCACGGCGTCCAAAACTGCCCTGGCAAGACTGAGCATTTTGGCGCGTACAGAAAGGAGTGAGCATGAGCAACCACAACGTTGTGGTTGCTCATGCTCACTGGTTTCTCTTGCTGGGGACATGTTTAAGGTCCTTTCAGGAGGCGATTGTGGCACGGGAAGCTGGAGCCCTGGGGGAGACTCAGGAAGGCAATGAGGAGTGTAGAGCAATGCTTCAACCTCCCGATCTCTTGCCTCCACAATCTAGCGAATGCCGTTGTGCCAGTACTCATTTGACAGCATGCATACCCACAGAGGGACATTGTCCTTGTTCTCATCCTGCCCGGCCCAGCGATCGACCTGTGGTCGCACCCATGACTAGTGGTCACTAATTCTGGCAAGTGAAGATGATGCCGCTTGAGTAACAACCATGAGATCAGAGTAGGTGACTGGGGAGTGTTGCTGCTTCTGTGGCTGCTGCTGTGGCAGCACGTAGATGTTGCTGGTGAGAGTGAAGATACCGCGCTAGTCAGCCACAGAGAATGCAGTCAAGTACAGAAGAGTTTAGAGGCTACTGATGCTAAAGATGTGACTGATGTGGCGGGAGCTGGCAGATGCTCCTTAGTCTGTTGTTGCTGCTGTTCCCCAGAGTTGTGATGATGGAGCTTTTCCCCAAGGGTGAGGTATCCAGATGGAGATAGAGAGGTAGGCAGTGTGCTACTGTTGCGGATGTGGCCGTGGCTGAATGCACCTACCGCTGTGCCCACTGATGAGAGGGCAGATGCTACATGAAGAGAGGAAGGACCAGCAGCGGGAGAGTCCGATTTGGCTGTGGGAAGGGGAAACCCTGGTGGGAGCAGAAAATGCTGCACTGGACAATGCCACTGTTGAACCTTAGGATTACGGCGGCAACACTTGTCAACCCGAGAGTCAGATTTCCAGATGGAGACGAAGAGGTTGGCAGTGTATTTCTCTTGCATATGTTGCCGCGGCTGCACGCAGTTACCGCCAGGCCCACAAATGAGAGGACAGATGTTGCGTGCAGAGGGAGGGGCAGTAGAGGGAGAGGCTACTATGGCTGTGAGAGCGGCTGAGGATGATGCCGCAGGAGCCGTAGACATAGTTGGACTTTTTGGATGCCGGCGGGATGGGGCGGCAGTGACGGGACAAGGCCAGGGTAAGCATGTTGCCATGGAGAGAGCCGGAGGGAGAGGGGTGTTGGCCTGAGGGTGAGTGTGCACCCTGGAGGGTCCCTAGCAGTGGCTGGTTCACACCACCAACTGTTTTTGGAGAGACTGAAACTGTGGAGGCAACTGGTTCCAAGGATGGCAGAAAACTGGTCAGAGAGTGAGGCAATAGTTTTGGCCTCAATTGACTGGGAATGAAATCTTTATCAAGGCTCAAAAGTAGTGGCATTTCATAGCCACTGATCTAAGTTTTCCAGAACACCAAAGCATGCCAGATTTGGAGCTTCCTAGCAGATTCTATGGCTTCTAGAGTGGCCCTTGGTAGGCTGTCCTTTTCTCACCTAGGAAGGCATCTCTTCCTTCCTCTAGAAGATTCTGCCCCTTCCTAGATTCCTCAGCTTGCTTCTAGTAGGAGGGTAGGTGTCCAGAAGACCAAGACACCTCTAGATGCCTTGTAGGACAAGTCACCCCTTCTAGAAGGTGTGCCACCTTCCTGGACCCTCTCCTGGCCTTCTAGAAACCTAAAGAGGAACTCTAGAGGTTGAGCTAGCTTCCCGGCATCTATTTTCTACCTCCCTTGAGGCAGGATAGAAATTCATCTTGTGGGACTTGAACCCGGGCCCCTGTCTCTATAGGTGGACACCATTAACCACTAAGTCACTAAGGCTTGTCTTTCTGGTGTTCCTTTTTGGAGTCACTCCTGCCATGGTGAGGAGCATTACTGCAACAAGGGGTTCAAGTCTGGGCTAAAAAAACGCAAAGACAACATAGCTGAAGTCAATGATGGGAGGGATCTCCCGGGAGCCATGGTGGAGCGGGAGAGGCCGCCTAGGTGACAGAGGCCTCTGGGCCATTGCTGTACTGCTAAACAATGACACACAACAACAGGCGGCGTTGTTACACACATAGGCCAAGTGACGCTCTGTGCAAGAGGGCTTGTGTGTGACCCAAAATGTCACAAACCTGGAGGGGGGGATGACCGAGATCTTCACAAACCTGGAGACCAGGTTAGTGAAGGTTTGCAAACATTGTTCCTTCTAAAACAAAAAAACGCAGAATTGCATTTATACTATTGACAATACTAGAGGAAGATATCATCCAAAGTACCATATGGCAACCTCAATTGGCCGCATGATAACTTGCCTTCCAGTGCATCAAAACCATGCCAGCCTCATTGGTTAATGTATCTCTACATGAACCAACAAGATTGTTCTTTTGGCTCATGAATGATTCCTTAGCATGATCAACCCCTATCCTCCTCTCGCCACATATTTCTTCTACATGCAACGTACTAAGCTACATGGGTGTGCATGCGAGTCTTGAACTGGATACCAAATCTCTCTCCTATGCCCCCCCTCCCCTTCCGAGCACTTTTCTCCAGACATTCTGTGTCCATGCTTGTGGAAAATTGGTCAGAATGCCACATCAGGGCCCCATTGTGGTGGAACGTGGTGTCGCGGCCGCGGTGGTCCAACCACATTGGCATCCCGGGGCAACATGGGATTCATCATGCTGATGTTGTAGCGATCAGCACTGCCTCTTCCGCCTGGACTCAATTCTCTTTCTCAGTTTCCTCCTCTTCTTCCTCCACATCTACCACCTCTTTGACGAATCAGATTGTGGGGAATCAAGGGAGGGTTCGTTGTGAAGGTGGAAAGGGAAAAGGAAAGGGAATCCCCCAAAAGTGTCCTCATTTCTTCTTGAGTCGGTGACTTGCTGGAACTGTGGCGCAGCTGGGAAATCCATCCAGAAGTTTCCACCACTTCCTGAAGATGCATGTTTGGCCTCTTCCATGCACTCCCACTGGGCTCAATCTGTTGGCAGCGGATAGGTGGCCCCGTCCACATCCATGTCATCTTCACCCTAGTCCTTCTCCAACCACCCTGCGGTCACCAGCAGATGTTTGCTCCACTGCTGCACCCGGCCACACTCACTTTCCATGGGGCTGGCTTCCTTCCTACAGGGGTCCTGCCTTCTTTGGCCTGCCTTCTGGACCGTACATGCGCCCCTCATGGTTCTTGCCACCAAAGGAGGCCATGGCAGACTTCAGGTGTTGTGAACACTCCTCGATCCCACGATGATGAACGTGAAATTGAGGACATCCTCGCGCACGTCATCCATCAGCATCACCTTCGTGACGAGGGTGGTGAGAAAGTCCGGGATGGATCCGGCTCACTTGCATGTGAGTCCGATTGAGCCTTTATTGGCTCATCGTCATTGTGTTTGAAGGGCTTCTTCCTGCTGATGATATCTGGTGGATTGATGATTGGCAGTCTGTCACCCTATCCTGATGTCTTCCAGCCTGTAGTCAGTCTTCCCCCGCAGCCCCCCCGCTGCCACTGTTTTTGTTTGTTGTATTCTCTTGACTGTGGAGGCTTCTGGTGGCTTCTGGATCCTTGAATCTGGTGCCACCAAGCACATGACCTTCCGATAATCCTTCATCTCCCTTAGCCTTGTTGGAGATTTTCACTTTACTCGTATCTGTTGTGGTCAGATGCTCCATTTCCAGGGGGTGGGTGTTGTATGCTTTGGGTCATGGGAGGGAGCTCTTCCTTCCTGTCGTGTTGTGCATGCTCTATGTGCTTACTCCTTTCGATCAGTCTCCTCTTTGTCACAACACTTGACAATCAGGCCTTTGACTTCTCCTCCAAATGTGGTGTTGCCAGATTTTCTCTCAGCTCCAAGGGACGTGTGATGTTTTTTTTGTCTCCGTTGTGATCGCCTGTTCCGTCTTCCCTCATTTGTACCACCACCCTCAACATATGCGTTGGTGCATGTTGAGCGCTAAATCACACTTGCACATGCTTAGCCGCTGCATCACCACCTTTGCCACATTCATATGAATGCCATTGATAGCCTGCTTTTCACACAGCCTGCCAATGGCCAGGATTATTCCACCTTCCCGCTCCCCTATCTCTAGCTGTCTTGACTGTGCTTAGGAAAAAATGCACCGTTCCCCCTTTTCTGCCTCCAAGTCTCGCACATCCCATCCCATCTTGACCTGTTGCATGCCAATTTCATGGGGTCCCTACCTCATGACGTCCTAGGAGGAATTGTTTGTAACATTTTGTGTTGCATTGATGACTGCTCTTGTATGCATTGGACAAGAAAAGTGACTTCTCTGCATTCCTCAAGTCGTTGCTTCCTCACGATGAACTGTCATGTGGTCGTTGTCTTCGTGTGTTTTTTTCCGACCATGACGGTGAGTTCATGGTCTCCTTTGCACCTGTTCTTGATTCCCGTGGTGTGTGTTTCTGGAGGCACCTGCTCCCTACACATCCCAGTAAATTAGGATCTTCAAACATTGGAACTACATCCTTCCTGACAATGTCCGTAATCTTCTTTCTGCATCTGCTCTTGAACCTCTTTTCTCCTTCAAAGCCATATCATACATGAAGTGGCTGTGGAACCATGTTCTGCATGGGCTCGTTCTCCACAACATAAGCCCCTTTGAGCCCTTTTTGATCGACGTGCTTACCTTTTTCTTGCTTGTGTCACCTTGAAGCACGGTCTACCTTCTGAAATCATCCACACCCTATCTTCCCCAAGCTTTCACATTGTGACTCAGATCCACTCAGTGAAGCCTTACTAATGTTGCATTGGAAAATGCCGCTGCTGCACCCTAGGGTTGTGGCAAAGACATGTCGATGCTGAAGCAGTGGGAGATACAGTGGCAGCAAAGGCACGTGATGCTGCTATTTGTGATGCAGCAGTTGCAAATGACAGCCACAGAACTCTGGAGGGGGGTCCATAAACAGTCCCGAACCGAGGAGATGTGGGATGAAGGAGGGATTTTCCCTCCTCTGATACCAGTAGTTATCTTACTGAACACGTAGAAGCATGACATAAAGGGAGAGGAAAGCATGGGGAGACCCCCATGCATGACACTCCATGACTCAAATCTCATGGTACTTACTAGAATTCCAGAACAGGTAAAAACTGAGCCTAAGAGAGAGCAAGATAAGGACAAGGCCGGTGAGCAAGCCTCCAAATCGTGCATGATGCACACCTAGAGTCTGCAGCCACCCAGGGTGGTGCCTAGCCTCTCGGTATCAACCGAGGGCTGCTACTCATCCTAGTACAAGTTTAACCTGGCTAGGAGGTCCCGAAGGATCAATACCCGGCTAGAAGAATGTATCTCCTCCAGAAACTCAAATGCAATTTGGAGATAGCCCAGGCATCCTAAAGTTTTAATGAGCTAAAGCTCCCCACGAGCAAACCAAGTTTGAGAAATCATGAGACACACGTTATGTGGCCATGGGCCACATCTTGAGGCTGTACTGCTCCTGGAAAGATGCACGAGCTTCACCACCAGTGGTTCCAACCTTGTGGGACAGAGCTCTGACGCAGTTACATCACTTAGTCGCCTATGCAAGTGTGAGATGTGATCATGTAGAGCAAGACAACAAGGCATTACAGGTGTGATGGGCTACTAATTGAACCACAAACACTAACGGAGGTCCGACCGCCGCCACTCCGAGTATCAGACCAGATCTCCCAGGATGTTCTAAAAGCAGCTACTACCAGAAAATTCTGGCACAATGACTCTAGCAGGATCAGCAACCGGCAACTAGCCAACACAATCCACACTCACAAGTAATGAAAAATCCACATCATCCTGAAAAGCATGTTGATATGCCACCACAGCGAGCTTTTCAAAACAATCATCCACATTAGACGTTTCAATGAGATGTTGGCTGACCCATTGGCAAAATCATAATGCTACCCAAGTGGCATAGACAACATGGGTGGAGCTGGTGAGGCCCCCAATAAACTTGTAACGAGCTTCTAGGAAGCTCCCTAGCCTTGCTTTCACGGACATTGCAACATTGTCCAGTCAGCAAATGAACTAGCAAGTAAGCAAGTGTAAGAAATAGCAAGGGATAGGCTAGGGAGACGAACATAGTCTCATAAGCTCTAATAGCTCAATAATGTAGAGAAAAATGACGGCCGACAAGGACACAACATAAATGTATACGGTGGCGCACGGTAGGTGACGCACGCGGCAGTGTCACTTTGATTCAAAACCGGCCCAAAACCATTGTTTTGTCCATAACTCTGTGCACCAGCATCCAAGTGCAACACCGTTTCAACCTAGAGATGCAGAATCATGAGCTGGACACTACAAGTGGTCACGCACACAGGTCCAGCAGCGATTGGTAGACACAAAACATAAGATATGTAAACTGGGTCCAAGAGCCAGTACCCCAGCAAGCACCCGAGACATCCTATCAACTCTCTTGCAGCTGTCGGTGGGTGGGTTCACCACCCGTTTGTGCTCCAATGCCAGCTAGATCCAAATCACGGATCTGCACAAGCATGGATACGGTGGAGTCATCACAGCAAGATCTACTGACAGATGGATACAGGGTACTTCAGAAAGCATTCAATGTGCCATTGCATCAGAGCGCCACTTGGTTTGCACGACAGACATGTTGATTTACTCTCCTACATAAATGTATGTGTTTGAAGACCAATGGACAGCAATCAACATATTGGTGATTTGGTGCTTGAATACCAACACCAATGCCACGTGAGCAATAGAAGTGCTAGGAAGCTTCCAAGCATCTTTTGCTGCTACATGCGCTTTGAGTTGTCCGACTGGTATACAAACTTGTGTAGCAAAAGCTTCTCAGTTTGGACTGATGGTTCCCCAATAGCTTCATCACTCCTTCTATGACACGTATGATGCATTCTGGCCACCTATTTCACCCACGCATGGCTGAGAAAGTTTTCTCGGTTGTTTAGACCTGGGCACTTGGTGGCCTGTGCCAGTACCCCTGGAGACCTCAGGATCATTTGCCGCATATTGTCTCTGAAAGGTTGTGAATTCTCCGTGTGGTTTAGCCCTAGGTACACAGTGGTTTGCACCGGTACCTTGAGAGACCCAGTACTGATTGAGCAAGCTTTTAGTGGCTTCTTGTTAGACATGTGTAGTTTGCATGTGGCCAAGACCTGAACGTCCGGTGACATGTTTTGGCAGCTCGGGAGGCCTAACTTGCCTAGCTTTGGCTTGCCGGTGGTGCAGGTACATCACCGTAGAGCCTGGATGTATCTTAAGTACATGGCATATTTTCTTATTGGTCGAGACCCGAGCACTCATGGACTGTTCCAGTGCCTCAGGAGACCTCTCTTGTGTGGTTTCAAGTTCTGTGACCGGCATATCTTCCATTCGTGCCTTTTGGTGCTCCGGGAATGATGAGACCTGGTAGGCTGGCTGCCAGTCCCAGGAAATAAGCTTTCAGTAGGGCTCATTTTACTCTCTCCTTTATTTCATAACCTATGAGTTCCAAACTTAGCTAAGTCTTAGTGCTGCCTCTCTCTCGCTCACCACCAGAGCTCGTGTACTATCCAGCATGTGCCTGTATGTCATAGAAAGTATTTAATGTGGTATCAGTCCATAAGGGTGCCGTGTGAGCATTCAAAGAAGCAGAACAAGCCTAAGACTCAGCAAGAAGGTGCCACATGGCATTTCAAAAAGTAGTTGTACACGGCAGCATCAAAACAACCTTCTCCATTAAAGAGGGTGGCCTCGATGTGACCCTTACATTTGGTGGGCAGTGGAGGCACATTGAGTGCTGCCAAGTTTGTTGCATGGGTGGCAGAAGCAGCATCACCCGATGCAGCTGCCCCTTTCAAAAAGATAAGTCAATTCCAATCATCTCCTAGCAAAGCTGAGGTTGTTTTGAGTGACCACTTGGCATGCCTAAACCAACAACAAGCAGCAAGCATGTAAGTAGTATGGGAAATGTGCGAGAATTGTACCAGTGTAAAGCTAGTGTGCAAGCTGCGTACGAGCATGTAGCCGTGTGAAAGCAGCGCAATAGCCTACAACCAGTGCAAGCATCATGCAGAAACAGCTATAGCGGCTGTTGAAGGCACCAGCTTCCATCCTCAGCCACGCGCAGAGTGTTGCGTGCAGCCGGAAGCAACGAGTGCCACAGCATACTAGCATGCAAGTAGCATGCGGAAGCAAAATCCACGGCCTTCATTGGTCTACAGCATGTGGCTACACTGGCGCGTAGAGTCCTTTAGGCTGTGAGCATCATCAAATGTAGCTTTGTAGCATTAGCAGCGAGTAGGTGTATACAGTGACGTAGCATAGAGCAGAATCAGAAATTTTGTGTGGAAAGAATGAACCGTGACACATTGTGACAGGCATTACATTACAGTGTGAGCACTGGGGCCCCCCTACCACAGGGCCCCAGTGCTAACGGGAAAATACGAAAACCCGAACCCATCCATACCATCACGACGCCAGTAACACTGTGCGTCTTACCTCTATGGCACCAGGGATGACATGCTTGTCATCACTATTGGGTGTAGATGCACCCTCAACTATTCCTAGCGCTCACTGATATACACTGCCAATGTTTGGAGGAAGCCAATGGACACCAATGGTGAACAGTGTGAAGCTCAAGGATCACATACTAGTAGTGGAGAGAAACATGTCACATTCAGGAGAACTGAATTGAAGGGCGATTTGTAACTTAGAACTGTAAAGTTACACCAGATCCTCATAGTCTGTCATCTAAGCTTTCCAGGGCATCCAACCACGTCCACATCGGAGCAGTAGAGCCCCTGCTATGGACAGCGAAGTAAACCTTGGTGGAGCCACCCACCTTGCCTTGTACGCTAGGCCTTGGGAGGCCCTTTGACGATGACCCGTCAGAGCGCTTTTCCTCGACTAGTGAAGGAGAATTCTGCCCTGGTCAAGGAGGTCCCTCTGCTTGCTTCATTTGGGCCCATTGGACTCGAACTCGGATCACTGGCGGTAGATTATCCCGCCACCCATGGTGGGTACCAGATTCCACCCGCCCAACACCCAAATTTTGGTTTTGGCAAAATTTCTGAATACTCACTTAAATCAAGCAATTCAAAGCCCCATCTTACATGCAAAGAAAAAAAGGGAATCCAACTCTAAAGCGAGATCAGGCTTTCAACCACTCCCTAGTGCTCGAACCAGGGAATACAAATAGCACTCATGAGAACGGACGCAACATGCCCACAATCTCCACTTTCACTGCAGCCTTCATGCCCTGCCCGTGGAACCTGAGGCATTCCACACCTCACAGCACAGAATGAGCTCCATTCAGCTCACTCGTGCATGCTTGCCGACGCCATGACCGAGGCAAGCATGCGCTTGCTTATCGATGCCATGGCCGAGGCATAGCCCAAGGCGTTGTTTGTAAACTGGCCCCCGGATGTGGTGGCAGTTCCAACGTGTCCCGATGGGTCTGCATTTGGTGTTCACGGCTTTCTGTTTGTGTGCGGGTTTTGAGTCTAAGCGTGAGATTTTTGGTTGCCTCACGCTATGTTTCTGGGAGTGGAATGGAGTTGTGAGATGATCACTTTTGCAAAGGGAATAACGTAACTTCACATTTTTTTTTAAGCATGGAAACAAACTAATAATTTGTATGGATAATCATGAGCTCTCCAATGCACCAAACCGTGCACAATTTGGACCACCATAGCTCCGGCTACGTCAGCCAAAGTACGGCAACCCAATCCAGCCGCTCAGTCGGCTGAGTGCAACATGTCGCCCGCCGAGGTGCCCTCACACATCAAGGACCCATCAAAATGCCTTTCGGGAATAGCAGATGTCCATAAACATAATGGCGATGCCCTTTACGCCTTTGGGGTGTGTTTCAATGAGTTAATCATTGAGTTTAGTGTTGGGCATTGATGTGGTTCGAAACCTGTGCGTGGACCTGCAGTCGGAATTCAAACTAAGTCCCCAAGTAACAACACGTACTACTGAGTTTTGGACTCCGAGCCAGGATTTTGGCTAAATCCCTCAGTAACAACCTGTACTACTGGATCCTGTGGATGTCCACCGGATGCCTCCGCAGTCTTCCGGAGAAAATTCCCCAGATCATCGTTTGTTACTCATTTTGGTTGATTTTTCACCAGAAGTCAAACCGTGGCCAACACTTAGAGCCGCCACGCACACCCCAGCTTTGGAGCCAATATCTCCCTTACTTGTCTGATTCCAGTGAAACAACTTCCACTGAATTCAGCGACTTGTTAAATTTCAGAGGAAATCCTCCATTTTAGGATCCAATTAATCCTGGAGCCGCTAAATCCAACTGTGAGGATTTTCCTTTGTCTGGCGGCTCGCCAGCGCCTCCCGGCGCCGCACTTAGACATGCAGAGGGGCAAATCTTCAACAAGCGCAAGCATTGGTTCCACGATGCACAATAGCCACATTTTCCTTTCCTACCAAGTCCTATGCCTAGTGATACCGGATATCAATGTTCTTGGTCCTCCTGTGCATCACAGGGTTCTTGGTGAGACTGATGGCACTGGTGTTATCCACATTGAGTACCGTCGGCTTCCTTTGTGGCACCCAAATCTCCTTTAGTAGCCGCGGCTACCACATCGCCTCTTTTGCGGCTTCCGCAAGCACCATGTAATCTGCTTTGGTGCTGGACAATGCCACGCATTCCTGCTTCCTGCTTGCCCATGAATCTGCCGTACCACCAAGCACAAAAACTTACTCTGAAGTTGATTTTTTGTCATCCACATGACCGGCCCAGTCGACATCGGAGTAGTCAACCAACTCAAGGGAGTCTACACGTGCTCCCCCTCAAAACATGAGCAGTGACTATGTCATTACCTTGAGGTAGCGGATGATCCGCTTCACCACTTGTGAATTCAATGACTCAGGGTCAGCAACATAGCCGATCCCTTGACCCTCCGCGAAGGCCAGGTTGCATCGCCACCATGGCGTACATGATGATCCCCACTGTGAACCTGTACGACACACCAGTTATCTCCTCCTTCTCCTCATCCGTGCTCAGTCCCATGCTCAATTTGAGCTCACATGCAATGGTCATGGGTGTGCCGATGGGGCTCCACTCCTCCACGTTGTAGCGCCAGAGCACCTCTTGCACGTGCTTTTCTTGTCCAATCTCCAGCGTGTGTGCCTTACAGTCTCTCTTGATAGCGACACCAAGATACTACTCGAGCCCTCCCATGTTGGTCATTATGAGCCAACCGCCTAGCTTCTGCTTCTGGTTCACCAACTCCTCCATGTCCGATGACACATGGATGAGGTTATCCACATAAAGAACAATTATATGGTGCAATCCTGGCTGCTGGCGCACGTACACATTGTGGTCTGCCTGGCAGCTCTTGAAGCCAAGCTCTATCATGAAACTGTCCATTTCCAGGTACCACATGATTTGTGCTTGCTTTAGCCTGTAGACCACCTTGCAATGGTGGCACACCTTCCACGGTGGTGCGTTTGCCCCCTCCGGCACCTCCATGTAGACCTTCTTGTTGAAGATTTGCCCCTCTGCATGCCCAAGTGCGACACCGGGAGGCACCGACAAGCCGCCAGAGTGAGGAAAATCCTTGAAGATGGATCAAACATCTCATAATTGCTCGGATCCTAAAGTAAAGGATTACCCCTCAAAGTTGACAAGTCATTCAATCCGGTGGAAGTTGTTTCACTGGAATCGGACAAGTAAAAAGGGAGATATTGGCTTCAAAAGTTGGAGTGTGTCCGGTGGCTCTGGGAGCTGGCCGCGGTTTGACTGCTGGTGAATAATTGACCGGAACGAGGCACAAAAATCAATCTAGGGATTTTTCTCCGGAAGGCTGCCGAGGCATCCGGTGGATGATTCACTAGATATCAATAGTGCAGTTTGTTACTGAGGGACCACCAAAAATGCTGGCTCGGAGTCCAAAACTCAGGAGTACATTTTGTTACTCGGGGACTTGGTCAAGATTCTTACTGCAGGTCCGCGAACAGGTTTCAAACCACATTGATCCCCATCACCAAACTTGATGATTAACTCATTGAAACAATCCCCAAAGGCGCGAGGGGCACCGCCACTGTGTAGGGACATCTACGCCTCTTGAATGGCGTTTTGATGGGTCCTTGATGTGTGAGGGCACGTCGGCGGACGACGTGGTGCGTGCCGCGGACTGAGCGGCTGGTTTGGTATATTGCGCTTCGACTGACGTAGCGGGAGCTACGGTGATCAGAATCGTGCACGATTTGGTGCATTGGAGAGCTCATGACTAGCCCTACTTTGATCTGATCATGTCCATAGCCTAAAACAAATGCAAAATTGTGTTACTCCCTTCGCAAAAGTGACTGTCTCACAACTGTCTTCCACGTCATCCAGAAAGCTCACGCTTAGACTCAGAACCCGCACCAAAACAGAAAGACGTGAACACCAAGTGCAGACCAGTCAAGGCACGTTGGAACTGCCTCCACCCGGGGAATTTTTTCTCACAAAGGGTTATGGGCCCACAGCCCTCACCAGTCTCCAAATCGCTCACGGCTTTCCCCGCGGACGATGTTGTCGTCGGGAACAACACAACCATCAAACTCGGATATCCCCGAGTGGAAGACTGCACAAATGGCAAAAAAGGAGACGCACGCTATTCAAAAGTATGCAGGTGGCCCTGGCTACGGGCTATGTAGGTGGTACCTTGAGTTGCACCTCAAGCGTAAGGGGTTACTGGAGGTCATGAAGGGAACGGAAGTCCTCGACGAAGCGACGGCGATGGAAGGGCACAAGGAGGACTTTGCAAAGAAGAACACAAAGGCGCTCATGCTACTGGTGTCTGCGAAGGCTGAGTCGCAGTGGGGCTCATTCCGAGATTACAAGGTGGCAGCTAAGACTTGGCAAAAACTTTACGCCATCCATCAATCCAAGTTGCTGGCGAACAAAATATTCGCAATGAAGCAACACCAGACAGTAAGAATCAAGGAGGGAGATGATGTCATCTCCACAATGCAACAGATTGAGTCACTTGCCTCACAGTGCAATGACGTGGGATAGATCGATACGCATCTGCACGCAATGGCCCTCCTCATGGTCCACCCCGATAGCTGGAGCCCTCCCATCATAGTCTTGGGAGGATGGACAGAGGACTAGCAAATCTATGGCACGATTTCAGAGTACACTCGCAACGAGGTATAGCAACGGAGCTGTGGGGAGTCCTCATCTTCCTCGTTGGCCCTCTTCAAAAACATGCGAGGTGGCGGAAGCGGGGGCAAAGGAAGTGGCGGACATGGTGGCGGGAAAAAGGGCATCAAGAAGGGTGCGTGTTGCAACTGCGGCAAGGAGGGATACTGGGGCCGTCAGTACACCAAGGAGGTAAAGGCCGGCGGCAAGGACGCCAAAGGCAAGAAGACACTTCTCAATGGCACATAAAACCACTACCTCAAGAAGGCCAACCGGCGATGCCTTGACTCCAGAGTGGAGTAGCATACCCAGGTAGAGAAGGTCCCGTTCATCAACTACACCAAGTACAGCAGATCCATGGTGGTCGTGAACAACAAGGTGGAGCCGGAGGCTGGCCAAGGAGACGTGGAAGTGGAGCTGGTGGCTGGTGGGAAGCGAGTGCAGCGCGTCATTAAGGACATGCAGCACGTACCCGGCTTGGCTGACATTCTAAGTGCCAGTCGCTTGACGGATAAGGGGTACGAGGTACTCTTCACGAGAAAGGGGACAGTCGTGCGAAAGGACGATGGCGGCGAGCCCGTGCTGGAGGCTATGGGTGAGGGAGGCCTTTACATCGTGGAGACCTAGGTGATCCCCGCGGCGACAGATTCAGCGGACTTGCAGGAACTTACTTTTAACCTGGCCAAATGAGGGGGAGCTGATCTGGGGCTCTGGTACAGACGGCTGGTACATTCCTCATCCGCGGTCGTGAAAAAGATGGCAAAGGGTGAGCTGGTACACGGTCTCGTCATTGACTGTGCGGAAGAGACGATGGATGCAGCAAAGCACAAAAAGTGCGAGCCTTGTATTTTGGACAAGGCGCAACGCAGACCGTTCAATGAGAACGTGAATCTCGCCTATGACCTGTTGGCGGTTGTGCACAGCAACGTGTGTGGACCATTCAAGATGGCGTCAATGAGCGATGGGCATGACATTGTCACCTTCATTGATGACTATAGCAAAAAAAATCCATGTGTACTTCATGAAGCTGAAAGGCGAGGTCATGGACCGGCTGAAGGAGCATGACACTGCGGTGGAGAGGCAGACTGACCAAAAGGTGAGAGCGCTATCCAGCAACAATGGTGAAGCTGGTGGATGAAGCAGCAGGGCATAAAACAGGAACAAACTATGTTGTACTCGCCTAAGTCAAATGGCCTTGCGGAGCGGGCAAACCAGACGCTGCTGAATATGGTATAGACCATCTTGGTGGATGCGGATTCATCGCAAAGCTTCTATGCGGAAGATGTGCGTACGGCGAGCTACACCATCAACCTCACTCCTACAATAGTGCTCAAGGGGAAGGGCAGCGTGAAGACAATGCAATAGGTTTGGAGCGGCCACAAGCATAGTGTGGCACACCTGAAAGTGTTTGGGTGTAAGGTGCATGCGATCGTGCGGGCTGCGCAGTGACACGACAACAAGCTGGAGCCACCAGCAAAGTCGTATCCCTTCCTTGGCTATGAGAGCGTGCATAAGGCGTACTAGCTCTACAGCATGCGCAAGGAGGAGAAAATTGTTTGCTAAGACGTCTAGTTTAACAAGAAGTTGAGCTACATCAACAATAACGACGTAGGCGTGGTGGACTTTCCAAAGACAGGGTAGTGATTCTAGCTTTTTGACTACGAGAAGGAGCCAATGGAAACCAAAGTTGAGGATTCGGAATCAGAGCGCAACGTTGCACCAGCAATGGCAGCAAACACGGCGGACTCCGATGAAAATCAAGCTTATGGGGAGATCCACCAAAAGGATCCAGTGGATGAGGTACCAAGGGTGCCAAGGCACGCACTCCTGGAGGAGTGCGCATCGGGCGTTGGTGGAAAATCCACTGAATGCACCAGCCGTCCGGACGATATCTCCTCAGAGCCGGAGAGGTCTTCCAGGAGCGATCCAGTCGATGATTCACCAGAGCGTGAAGAGTTGGAGGGATCGCAGCAGTGCGACGATGCGCCACCAAAACTGCCGCGTCGTTGCGGGAGGCAGCAGAAAGCAGGGAAGCACTTCGACGCAAGCACCGGTCGATGGATCGGTATGATGTGTTGCATGCTTGATTCATCAACAAAGCCAAATTCCATGCAAGAGGTGCTTGCGCAGCCTGAAGGGGATTAATGGGACGTAGCCATCAAATCAGAGCTAGCATCCATCACAACAAACAACATGTGGGAGCTCGTTGACAGGTTGAAAGGTGCCAAGGTCATCAGCTCAAATTGGGTATTCAAGACCAAGTTCACAAAGGAAGATGTGGTTGCCAAATACAAGGCACAGCTGGTGGCTAAGGGATACGCACAACGTAAGGGTGAGCACTATGATGAGACGTTTTTTTTGAAATATTATGCACCTTGTCCACTGCCTAGCTGGCTAGCTACACATACAGACAAGGCATGCACTGCTCTATGGAGTATGTCCCCTTGGTCAAATCTGAGATGGGCCAAGAATGCACTGCCCATAATGGGTATGTCCCCTGTGGCTCAGCATAGGAACCATACCTTTTTTGGCTTGGTTGAATAGGCTCCGGAGTCCCAAACAAGAGGTTGCGGGCTCAAACCAGTGACGGCAACAATTTTCTTTGTGGCCAAAACTGGGACAGGAAGCTTCTAGGAAGCTTACTAAAGCCTGCCTCGAGGATGACACTTGGCGGTCTAAGGACGCGCCAAGTAGGACAGTAGGTTGAGGTTGGCTCCAGTGGAGCCATTACAAGCAGAAGCTTTAGCAAAGCTGTGCAAGTGTAAAAGCCTGTACCTTGCATGCATCCATTTACAGTTCTTGCCTTTGAGACTCCTCACAGAGTGTCCAACTAAAGGTAGACACTAAAGACCAACATGCGGACTTCGTGAGGATGCAAACCAAACGAACTTAAAGTGTGGATCCCTCGTTCGAGGGTGATATGTTATCTTGGTTGCAATACCAAGAGCGTTGGCGACCTCCCATGTCGGGACCCGTTTTCTAGATCGTTGCTATCCGGCGCATTGACAAAGGGTTATGGGCCCACACTTCTGATTCTAAGACACGCTTCCAAAACCGACTAGCGCGTGGTCTTGCAGGGCACACAGGTACAATAGGGACACGAAGATCGGACGGCTCCATGTGCTCCATCGGCTCCATCGGCTTCTTCACGTGGGGTGCGCGCACGTAGCGGACTAGGGGATGAGGAACAGCTCTGTCTATGTTGGACCCTTGAGTCCCAACGAGATTAAGCTCTACCCCTTTTTTTAGAAGGTGGTACGACCCCGAGTCCGTTCTCTCACGTCGGCACCATCGCCTTAGGCGATCATCGGCGGGAGGGGTATGCAATAGAACCAACTGCACCTTTGACAGCGGTCGCAGTCAGTAGCCTCATCAGCCTCATCGGCCTCAACGAAGCTGAGTAGCAGCAAAGCAGAGAAGACGAGCAACCGCAGGAAATGGCGGATCCGACTCAAGCCCGCCTTGAGGTGTATATGTCCAAATTCACGGGGACAGGGTTTCCCTTGTGGAAATAGAAGTTTGAGATTGTCATGAACGTGCGTGGCTACCTCGACATCCTAAAAGGGATCGAGACAGCACCCGCCGATGCGACCTTGATGACGCGTGCGGCTGACCTTGTAGCATGGACGATGAAGAACAACATGGCTCTCGCCATTCTTGTGCCTGCCATCAACGAGACTCAACACTCCCACATCACAAGATGCACGTTGGCTCCCGAGGCCTATGAGAAACTCGCACGCATGCATCAATCAAACGCCATGGTAAACCGACTCTTCATCTTCCAAAGGTTGATGTCGATGAGGGTGGGCGAAGGAGAATTGATACCAGCATTTTTGCAGTCGTTCGACAACGTGCTGCAAGCGGGCCAGCAAATGGAATGGAATCTCAACTCTAACATGCGTGCCATCATCCTTCTAATGGAGCTATTGGAAAGCTAGGGGTCCTCGATCACCGTATTTGGCGGTTGGAAGGAAGCACATCTGACGTATGAGGCTCTCGCCGAATACGTCCGCAACGAGTCTATGCGACGCAGTGGCAGTGAGGCAAACATTTCACCCAATGCCTGTTGCTTCGGTGGAAAAGGTGCAAGCTCTCGCTCCAGTCAAGGCAACAGCGGAAGCGGTGGCGGTGGAGGGAAAGGCAATGGTGGCGGGAAGAGTTCCAAGAAGCCCGGCAATTGTCACAACTGTGGCAAGGCTGGGCACTTGGCTATGGACTGCCGTAGTCCCAAGAAATAAGGCGAGAACAAAGGTGGAAAGGAGAAGAAGGAGCTCACCAACATGATGGCTAGGGGGCTGCCTATGAAGGGCACAGCGATCCTTAGGCCCGTGGCATTCGCCCTTGACTCTGGCACCAACCACCACTCATCAAAAGAGAAGGGTGGATTTGTCTCCATGGCCAAATCTGTCATGCGCATCAAGTGTGCAAACAACATCGTTATCCAAGCCATGGGCGAAGGGGACAAGGTGATCACGTTCAACGTGAATGGTGCGGAGAAGGCGGTCAACCTTCAAAAGGTGGTGTACATATCCTCCTTTGCAACCAACTTGCTGTCCATGTCACAAATCACCGACAACAACATGACGGTGGTGTTCACCAAGAAGGAAGCGGTGGCCCTAAAAAACAAGGACATCCAGATTTTGTACACCAAAGACAATCTCATGCTTCAAGTTCCAAGAGTCGACGTCGTCTACGTGCTTCAAACCAAAGTCACCAAGGTGTCTGATGAGGGACTCGCATGTGCCACCAAGACAGTGGCACCGGAGCCAAAGGATGCAACACCGGTGACGGCTGCGGCCACCACATCAACCAAGGACACTGACACTGAGCTTTGGCACCAGCGATTTAGCCATGTGGCCAATAGCACGCTATAGAAGATGTAGGAGCAACAGGTAGTCCGCGGAATGGAAGGGTGCACCATGAAGCATGGCGGAGGGTGTGGATTGTGTGAACCATGCCTCCAAGCAATGGCAAAGAAGAAGTCGTTTGGGAGAGGAGGTCAATGAGCAGAGCACGTCTTGGAACTGATACATAGTGACGTATGTGGACCCTTTCGCACGTCGTCTAATGGAGGAAGCAAGTACTTCCTCACATTCATTGACGACCACAGTCGCAAGTTGTGGATCTACTTCCTCAAAACAAAGGGAGAGGTCAAGGAGACGCTCCCCGAGTTCGTCGCCATGGTGGAGCGGCAAACTTCCAAGAAGGTAAAGACGCTCCGAAGTGACAACGGGGGTGAGTACGAGGATATGCAAGCGTTGGCTCAAGCATCATGGCATCCGCCACGAGCAAACCACCCCTTACAACCCCCAAAGCAATGCTGTTGCTGAGAGGATGAACCACACCCTGCTCAGCATGGTGCGAAGCATGCTCTTCGACGCCAAGCTCCCACCTCGCCTTTGGGCAGAAGCAGCAACAACGGCCTGCTACCTCTTGAATCTCACATCACCAACCGCCTTGTGGAAACGTGGAAAGGAGCAGGACAAGCAGCTGAAGAACCCACAAGAAGCATGGTCGGGAAAGAAACCCAGCACATCTCATGTGAAGGTGTTCGGGTCAACTGCATTGGTGAAGATCCAGTCGGGAGAAGGTAGAGGCAAGCTGGACGCACGTTCCAGGAAGTGCATCATGCTAGGGTACGACACATCACACAAAGCCTATCAGCTTTGGGACCAGGCAGCAGGCAAGCTCGTGAGGAGCCACGACATCGTGTTTGAACAGCGCACCCTTGAAAAGGGAGAGCTACTGGTCCCGAACCTCACCCCCAAAGCGGGAGAGTGGATAGTGTTGCTTGAGTCTCGAGACCAAGCGCCCGACAAGTGGCTCACTTTGCCAGCAGAAGGTGGGAATGGGATAGCAGCTGTGGAGGATGATGTAGCATCTGACATGGACGCGGATACCGAGGCGTCTGGGGCTTTTGAGTCTGACTTGGAGTCTGACGACTCTTCTGATGACGACGACGACGACGACAAACCACCACCTGTGGAAGCACCAGCACCAAAGCAAGAAGCCACACCACTACCCCGGTGCAGTTTGCGACCAAAGAGAGTACCTTTGTGGTATGAGGATGATTGGACGGGCCTTAGCTGGTCGTCCATGGCTCAGGTTGAGCCATCCACAGTGGCGGAGGCGATGAATGGCCCAGATGCGGCCAAGTGGAAGAAGGCAGTGGATAGCGAGCTCGCGTCTATTGCCGAGAACGGCACGTGGGTGCTGGTAGATAGACCCGAGAAGGCCCACGTGGTGGGATCCAAGTGGGTCCTCCGAGTGAAGAAGAAGCAAGACGGTAGCATCGACAAGTTCAAGGCATTGGTAGTGCTTAAGGGTTTTTCTCAACGCTCGGGCTCCGAGTACGATGAGACGTTCGCGCCCGTCGTGACCTTTGCCTCCATCCGCTCTCTCCTTGGCATTGCAGTCGCAAAGAACTTGGAGAAACACCACATGGATGTCAGGATAGCTCTCTATTATGGTCAGCTTGACAAGGAAGTGCTAATGGAGGTGCCCGAAGGAGTTGAAGCTCCCAAGGGCAAGGTGTGCAAGTTGGTGAAAGCGCTCTACGGGCTGAAACAGGCCCCAAGGATGTAGTACAAAGAGATGGACGGTTTCATGACCGGCCTCTCCTTCGCGCATTGCCAGAATAACCCGAGCATGTACGTGCGCGATGATGGGAGAGGGCTGATGCTGGTTGCGTTGTACGTGGATGATCTGATCATCTGCTTGTCTTCGGTCGGGCTGCTGGATGAGTTGAATTCTGACCTCAGCAAAAGGTCCAAGATGAAGGACATGGGTCCTCTTGAGTACTACCTTGGGATTGCCATGCACCGCAACCGAGTAGCAAAAACCATCAAACTGAACCAAACCAAATACATCGGTAAGGTACTAAAGCGCTACCACATGGAAGACTACAAACCTATCAGCACCCGAATGACAACCGATACAAAGCTGAAGGCCTCCATGTCGCCAAGCAACGAAGCAGAACAAAAGGAGATGCAAGACATCCCCTACCAGTCCGCCGTGGGTAGCATCATGTATGCCATGGTAGGGACTCTTCCGGACATCTGATATGTTGTGGAAAAAGTGAGCAGATTCGTGGCCAACCCTGGGCCACAATATTGGCAGGAAGTCTAGCGCATCTTGCGCTACCTGCAGAAGACACGTCACATGGGCCTCGTCCTTGGAGGTCAAGAAGGAACAAACCCCCTTCACCTGAAGTGCTACAGCGACGCTGACTGGGGAAGACATCTTGACGACAAGAAATCCACCTCTGGATATGTGTGCATCTTGAATGGCGATGCCATCTCATGGGCCAGCAGGAAGCAGGATTGTGTTTCCGTGTCCACGACTGAGGTAGATTACGTTGCTCTGTCTGAGGTGTGCAAGGAGACTCAATGGCTGCGCAACCTACTTGGCAAAATGACAGTGCCATAGAAGGATGCCACGGTCGTACACATGGATAACATGAGCACCATCTTGATGGTTGAAGACGCGATCATGTCCCGGCGAACGAAGCACATTAACATATGTAACCACTACTCACGTGACCTGGTCATGAAGAACGTGGTGGACTTGCAGCACTGTGGAACGAAGAGAATTCTTGCTGACTCCATGACCAAACCACTGGAGAGCGACTTGCACTATGCAGGCATTTGTGGATTTGACATGAGGAGTGCGGCGGAGGAAGGGTGAGCCCCAAGGCATTGATGGAGCCCAGTAAGCAACAGATGGACAGAGGTGCAAGGGAGAGATTTGTTGAAATAGTATGCACCTTGTCCACTGCCTAGCTGTCTAGCTACACATATAGACAAGGCATGCACTGCTCTATGGAGTATGTCCCCTTGGTCTGTTCTGAGATGGGCCAGGAATGCACTGCCCCTAATGGGTATGGCCCCTGTGGCTCATCATAGGACCCATACCTTTTCTGGCTTGGTTGAATAGGCGCCGGAGTCTCAAACGAGAGGTCGTGGGCTCAAACCCCGCGACGGCCGTAGTTTTCTTTGTGGCCAAAACTGGGACAGGAAGCCTGTAGGAAGCTTACTACAATTTGCCTTGAGGATGACATTTGGCGGTCTAAGGACGCGCCAAGTAGGACTGTAGGTTGAGGTTGGCTCCAGTGGAGCCACTACAAGCAGAAGCTTTAGCAAAGCTGTGCAAGCATAAAAGCCTGTACCTTGCATGCATCCATTCACAGTTCTTGCCATTGAGACTCCTCACAGAGTGTCCAACCAAAGGTAAACACTAAAGACAAACATGCGGACTTTGTGAGGATGCAAACCAAACGAACCTAAAGTGTGGATCCCTCATTCGAGGGTGATAGGTTATCTTGGTTGCAATACCAAGAGCGGTTGGCGGCCTCCCATGTCGGGACCCGTTTTCTAGACCATTGCTATCCGACGTATTGACAGTTTTCTCTCGTTGCCAAGTTCACAAGCATCCGGGCGATCCTTGTGATGGTGGCTGTGAAGGACATGAAGCTCCACCAAATGGACGTAAAGACGGCCTTCCTCAACGAATCATAGACAAAGAGATCTACGTGGAGGTGCCAGAGGGGGTGGAGGCGCCGCACGGTAAGGTGTGCAAGCTACGAATGTCCATGTATGGGCTAAAGCAATCGCCTAGATGCTAATACCATCAGATGGACAGCTTCATGGCACAACTTGGCTTCAAGCGATGTGAGTCGCATCATAATGTGTACGTGTGGTATGACAAACTGCCCCATCAGATCATTGCACTCTATGTGGAAAACCGGATTTTGTGCTCGACGAACCTACAAACCCTACAGCAGCTGAAAGAGTAGCTAAGCAACAGATTCTAGATGTCGGACATGGGGGAGCCGAAGTGCTACCTTGGGGTGAGCATCACACAGAACCGGAAGTCACGCACGCTTGAGCTGGCCAGGAAAGTTACATGGCCAAGGTGCTGAATGTTGGACATTCTCTTCAAACGTGGCTCTAACTATCTATCATGTGCATGGCATGTTTGGACAAGATCATAGATGAAGCGTAAGCTTTCTGGTCGCCTCACGCTATGTGGGATAGGATTTGGGACAGTCACTTTTGCAAAGAGGATAATGTCACTTTGTGTTGTTTTTTAGTCATGAGCTCTCTAACACACCAAAACATGTGCTTTTCGGCCAAGTTTATCCCAAGTTATGCTTGCCTAAGCGCAAGCCTCACCCACCACAGAAAAGCCTAACGCCTCCATGGTGCGCACATGCCATGGCGCCTTCCTTCGCGTACGAAGCCCCTTTCCCAAGGCACAGATCCCATTGCACGTACTGTAGGGGTCCCCTGCACTGTTTTGATGCACCTCCCCCACTTTGGGGTCGAGTTTGGTGATGGGGTGTTACAAGGTTTGAAACCTGTCCGTGGACCTGCAGTCAGGATTTTGACTAAGTCCCTGATGAACAAAACGTACTACTGATTTTCGGACGCCGAGCCGGGATTTTGGCTAAGTCCCTCAGTAACAAACTGCACGACATGATTATCCACCGGACACCTCGGCAGACCTTCCGGAGCAAATTCTCTAGATGGTACTCTTGTTACTCTGTCCGGTCGATTATCCACCGGAATTTGGGTCGCAGCCGGCTCCCAGAGTCGTCACGCACACCCCAACTTTGGAAAGCCATATCTCCCTCGATACTTGTCCGATTCTGGTGAAACAACTTCCACCAAATTTAGCAACTTGTCAATTTTTAGGGACAATCATCCACCTTAGCATCCAAGTAATCCTCAAGCCGCTAGATCCACCGGCGGGCATTGTCCTCTCTCTGGCGGCTCGTCGACGCCTCCCGACACCGTCCTTGGGCATGCGGAGGGGCCATTATTCAACACTGAAGTGGTATGGCATGGAGGACTACAAACCAGTTGGCGTTCCGGTCCGCACATCCTGTGAACTGAGTATCGCAATGGCGCCACAAACAAAAGTAGAGCGGGAGGATATGGCAGGGTTGCCCTACTAATCAGCGGTGGGCAGCCTTATGTACGCCATGGTGGTGACTAGACCGGACCTGACCTATGCGGTGGGCCAAGTGAGCAGGTATGTGGACAATTCAGGGCCACTACACTGGCAAGCAATCAAGCGCATCCTCTACTACCTGCAGGCAATGTAGTATGCGCGCTTGAGGTTCGACGGCAAGGGGCGGGCGAACCCCTTGCTTCTGGTCTGCAACACAGATGCAGACTATGCTGGCGATGTGGACAAGCGGAAGTCCACATCCGGCTACGTGTTCTTCCTTGCTTGTGCAGTGGTCTTGTGGTGCAGCAAAAAGCAAGACTACATTGCCACCTCCACAATGGAAGCAGAGTACATCGCGCTAGCCAAGGCAGTCAAGGAGGTGGTGTGGCTCCGCACATTGTTGGGGGAGCTAGGCGTGTCGCACCAAGATCTCACAGTGGCACGAGAGGACAACACCGGCTCCATATCACTGACCAACAACCCGACGCAACACAGGAGGACAAAGCACATTGACGTGCGTTATCACTATGCATGGGACATGGTTGAAAAGGGGCAGGTGGTGCTGCAACACTACAACACACACAACTTGCTTGAGGGTTGCTTGACCAAAGCGCAACCAGTGGACTAGCACACGTTGAGCGTGGCCCTGCTTAGGATGACCAGCTATGATGGGCTGGAGGACACGGCGGAAGATGAGTGAGACCAAGCAGGACCAGCGGGCATGGCAGGTGCAAGGGGGAGAATGTTTAAGATTTGTCCCTCTGCATGCCCGAGTGTAGCGCCGGGAGGCGCCGACGAGCCACCAGAGAGAGGAAAATCCTCGCAGTTAGATCCAACGGCTCGAGGATTGCTCATGTTCTTAAATGAATGATTTCCCCTGAAATTACCAAGTTATTGAATCCGGTGGAAGTTGTTTCACCAGAATCGGACAAGTAACGAGGGAGATGTGGGTTTCCAAAGTTGGGATGTGCGCGGTGGCTTTGGGAGCCTGTAGCGGTTTGACCGCCGGTGAATGATTGACCGGATCGAGCAACAAGATTCCATCAGGGGATTTTGCTTAGGAAGGCTGCCGAGGCGTCCGGTGGATGATTTGCTGGATGTCAATAACGCAGTTAACTACTGGGGGACTTAGCCACAATCATGCCTTGGAGTCCGAAACTCATTAGTATGGTTTGTCACTCGGGAACTTCATGAAAACTCTGACTGCAGGCCCCCGAACAGGTTTCAAATCACATCAATCCCCATCACCAAACTCGATGATTAACTCATTGAAATAGACCCAAAAGGCGCGAGGGGCACCGCCACTACGTGTAGGGACATCTGCGCCTCCGGAATGGCGATTTTTAAGGGTCCTTGATGTGTGAGGGCGCCTCGGCGGGCAACGTGGTGATTGCTGCCCACTGAGTGGCTGGTTTGGGGTGCTGTGCTTTGGCTGACGTAGCGGGAGCTACGGTGATCGAAATCGAGCACACTTTGCTGCGTTGGAGAGCTCATGATTAGATCTACAAATGCTTACGTCATGTCCATGGCCTAAAACTAATGCAAAACTGTGTTACTCCCTTCGCAAAAGTGACTGTCTCACAATTGTCTTCCACTCCTAGAGACACAGTGTGAGACGACCAGAAAGCTCACGCTTAGACGGAGAACCCACACCAAAACAGAAAGCCGTGAACACCAAGTGCAAACCCGTTGGGGTACGTTCCAACTGCGTCCAACCGGGGGACGTTTTTTTATACTTCTTATCCAGGAAACCGTTGAGGAATGTGGCTTTCACATCAATTTGATAGACTTTATAGTCACGCGCTCCCGCCACGGAGAGGATGGTGTGGATGGAGGCAAACTTTGTCACCAGTGTGAAGTTTTCACCTTTACGTTGTGCTTATCGTTTTGCCAACAGTTGCACCTTGTACTGCTCCAACTTGCCCTCCTTTGTGAGCTTCTTCTTGAATGTTCACTTCAAGCCGATAATCTACTCACCCTATGGCCTCTCGATCAGCTCCCAAGTTGTTTTCTCTTTGAGAGTGGCAAGCTCAGATTTCATAGCTCCCTCCAACTTAGGCCCATCCTTCCGCTGCAACGCCTCCTTGCATTCTCAGAATCCTCTCGTGCAAAGAATGGTCGACCAAACCCAGCCCAAACATACCCATCACAGCATCGTACTATTTTTCCTTCCTTGGATTTCTGCTTCTCCAAGGCTGCTCCTGTTGAGCCTGGTGTTACTGATGTTGCCCTCTCACAACGCCACTCACGCCGCAGACCTGCTTGTCCTTTCTCAACGACCAATGAGATGCGGACTCACTCCCCACCTCCTTGTTCTACTCCACTGCATCCGGCAATTTGGACTCATTGGACTCGACTGAATGCAAGTTAGCTGCTCCGCTATCCCTTGGATGGTTCCCATCCATTGGAGTCGATCGGACGTCGTCCTCTTTTACATCCTCCGGTGTCTCTTTGTCAAGGAGTAGCAGTCACTCCCCCTGCTTGGAGGGATCCGCATCCTTGTCCGTCTAGCGGCTTTCCTCATCGGGCATGACGTCCGCATCTTTACAATCTGCTACCTCTGCATGCCAAAGAGCCGGTGCGCCTTGCTCCCTCTCTTGTACCCAACAAAGATGCACCGGCGAGTCCGAGGGTCAAGCTTGTCTCGATCCTCCTGTACCTGCACAACATGTGTGATGCAGCCAAACATATGGAGATGGTCCAAATCTGGCTTCCTCCCACTCTACAGCTATTGTGTTGTCTTTCACATCTTGAACTCTGCATCCTTTAGTGGCTAAACCTTGTCCGGTTCATGGTGTATGCCGCTATCCGTGCCGGCCCCTTTCAATTCATTTGTGCGAGACCGGCATCACTCAACATTGACCAGACCATGTTGAAGACGGTGTGGTTTGTCCTCTTGGAAACATCGGAAAAATCCACTAGAGAGAATGTGGCTTTTTTTTCTACCACACAATCCCCTTGCTCTTCATCCATGTCAAGCAATCCTCTTACTCCACGCCATTTTTACCCTGGAACGTCTTCATCTTCAACTCCATTTGCCATTCCGTCGATGCCACCAACTTCTCCATACATGAAAATACATAACTCTTCTCCTTATTTTTGTGGGGTATCTCTTATAGAAATGATGATTGATGAAGGTGAAAAAGTAGCATCCCCGACTAATAGAGGGCTCAAATGGTCCACATACATCTATGTGCACCACCTCCAACTCTGCGGATGCACGCGTCCCTTTGCCACGGCTGCCTTGTTGCCTTGCCAACTATGCACAGATTGAACACGGAATACTTGGAGCTCAACCTCAAGACCCCACACCAATTCCTTCTTTGCCGTATCCCTCATAGTTAAGGGAGTTATGTGACACAATCCTGGTGCCACAGTTCCAGGTCTCCATCATCCTTCTTCATGAGGTAGGCAATGTCAGACCCCACAGAGCTGCCAAGGATCTTCGCATGGAACATGTACATGTCATCTTCTCAAATTCTACGTACAATCATCTCGCCGTCCCCCTCCTTTTAGATAATGGCCTCCTTCTTATTAAAGAGCACCTCGAGTCCCTTGTTAGTAAGGCGGCTCACTGACAGGGGATTTGCTCCGATATAGGGTATGTAGAGCACGTCATGAATTGTACTTGTTACAGCGGCTCTGTCCATATCCACCGCATTACAAACGTGACATTCACCTACCGCAAACTCTGTTTTGCCATTGGGCACAGTCATGCATCACTCCAAGGCACTGTAGGTGACAAATGCTGCCTGCTTGTACTGTGTGTTGCGGCGTGATCTGGAGTCAATCACGGTGACTCCCGGATCTGTCAAGTCAGCGGACTCTTGAGCCATCATTGTGTGGTCGTCCTTCTTTCCAGCCTTCTCCGGCTTCTCCGACTTCTTGTTGGAAATTTTGTGAGCATAGTGGCCTTCTTTGCCACAGTTTTAGCACTCTCCCTTCTTTTCACCTTTATTGGTGTCCTGCTTGGTGCTCTTCTCCTTCTTGCCCCCTCCTCCCCCTTGACGATGGATGGCATAGGCGGAACTCGATATTACTCCACTCTCTCTCCCTCCATGCTACATCTATTCAAAGCAGGCGTACTTAACCACCTTCGGATACTTCAGTTCATTGGTGAACCAGCTGCCAACAATGGTAATCATGGGACTCCAACTGTCTGGCAATGCCAGAAGGAGGATCATGGATTACAGTGCAGGGTTGAGCTTCCACATGGTGGGTATGCACTCGGCAGTAAGGGACAAGATCTGTTGTAGGATCTCCATGATTTTTTCACATTTTTTGGCTCGAAGGCGACAAAGCTCTTGAAGACAAAGAGTTTGTGAGCAAGGTTGCTAGGCTGGTAGATGGTACAGAGTTTCTTCCAGGCCTCTACAAACTCTGTGCATCTTTGAATAAGTGTGTAATATGTCGAAGCTAGTGCGAACACCAACCAAGCAAGCGCCTTCTTGTTGTGCTTCTTGTTGTCCACTACCTCTGGTGTCACACTGTCTGAAGGGGTTGTTTCTTCACCCTTGACCAGCTCAAGGAGGCCCTATTTTTTTAGATAGACCTCAAACTACCACCTCCACAAAGGGAAGCCACCCCCATCAAATCTTTCGATGGTGTTGATGCTCTCTTGCTCGGTCACTTTCA
Organism: Penium margaritaceum; assembly: GCA_023375785.1. Taxonomy (NCBI): domain Eukaryota; kingdom Viridiplantae; phylum Streptophyta; class Zygnematophyceae; order Desmidiales; family Peniaceae; genus Penium; species Penium margaritaceum. The sequence continues at coordinate 320,253 of SZWC01000433.1, forward strand.
TGGCTTGCGGCTGTAGCGAGAAAGTGGTAGAGCTAAGGTCCTTCCATGCACGTGGGTCCATAACCCTTTGTTGACACTAGTGGGTGTAGATGCACCCTCAAGGATGCCAACGTGTGGAACTCAAGGAATACCAACTAGGAGTGGATAGAAACCCGTTACATTCAAGAGAACTGAATCAAAACATGTTCTTATTCCTTAGAATAGGGATATTACATCATATGCTTATAGCCTGTAATCTAAGCTTTTTAATGCATCCAAGCACATCCAAATTGGAGCAGTAGAGCCCCTGCCACGGCTGTCAAAGTAACCCTTGGTGTAGCCTTCCATCTTGCCTTGTACGATAGGCAACGGGAGGTCTTTTGACTGTGACCCGTCGGAACGTCTTTCCTCGTTCATAAGTAAAGGAGAGGTTCAACCTGGTCAAGGAGGTCCCTCTGATTGCTTCATTTATGGCTCTGGTGCATTTGGAGCCCATTGAAGTCAAACCCGGATCACTGGTGGTGGATTATCCCGCCATCCATGACGGCACTAGATTCCACCTGCCCAACACCTGAATTCCTAGCTAGGCTAACTTTATGAATACTCACTCAAATTGAGCGATTCAAAGCTCAATCTTGCATGGGAAAATCCAAGGAATCCAAATCTAAGTCAGGTGAGTGTTTAACCACACCCTAGTGGTCGAAGCAGGGCAAATGATCAGCGACACTGATGGCAAGGGAAAAACATGTCAACAGTACTGACTGTGAGCTGTGAGCTGTGTTGATCCGAGTTATGGTTCATCACCCCAAATTCATGCACTTGGTGATCAAAGTACTAAAACTTGTATTTCTTCATGCAAAAAACTTGCACAAAACATCCACATACATGCATGCCAGCATAGACCAGATGTACATTTTTTTACATACAATGATGAATACATTTGGTTGTATGCTATATTTTGTAAATTCTGTGAACAGTCCACGTTCACTATTTTGTTCACTTCCCTATACACTTGTTGATACACAGTTTTGTGGGTGAGGAAATTGGTCAAATATGGTTGATCCATCACCACTACAAGTCGATCACATCGATTTCACAGTTACTACTACAGCTGCTGTAGTTTCCAACACAGCTTTCCCAAAAACCTTGCTAAGGGTTGACGTGAGTGAGGTCATCCTAATCATCACCCAACTGTGTCTTGCCGCTGCTCGCTGTCAGGTTACTTGCGAGACAACACTGGAGCATCCGTGAGGGTGTGATCCCATCCACGCCATCGCAACAGTGGTTTCCATCTACCACGCCACTGATTTGAACCAACCAGCGCAAAAAAAAGAGGAAAAAACAGAAACTTGAGGACCATCCAGGAAGATAAGGCAGCCGAGCCCGTCTAAGGGTACAGGTGCAACATTTCTTGAAGAAGGGTTCCTCGGTAAACACCAAAAAAGTCCTTTTGTTTTTCTTCCTCTTTATTCTTTGTCCGTGATCTTTTAGTGTATCTTAGTTTTCCTCATTTTGTTGCAATTGAGTTATAGCAGAGTGAATGTGTAGTCTTTCGATTTCTACTCAATTCAAACATTTCAAGACTTTTGTGACCATTGTTTGCAACTCAAAAGAGTGAACATTCATCACCGTCACCTTCCTTTTGGTCTAACCTCCTCACTCATGTCCTGGTGTGTGTCATACAATGAGTAGCACCAATTCTCTGTCCTCTTCATGGGTTCGATCACCATCCGGAGACTGTTTTATTCATCCTCACTCGGGTGCATTCTTGATGCCGCCTAGCAATAGTGTACCTCGCTCTCTCTCCCACCATCTGTCTTACTCAGACATCATCGTGCATCATCGGGGATAGATTTTCTCTAGCTTCCGTGATCATGTGCTCATGTGGTTGGCTTCCCTGCCGTCCGGAGACAGAGTCCTATACACTCACTCTCATCACCTGTCTTCACAGGACATAGTGACCCTGCCTTCGGCACCACCGCCTCATGGTTTTTTTGACCATTCACATCTTTGGTCGATCTCCACACCGTCAGGGGATAGTGTTCTCCACGCCTTTCCTCATCCATTGCCTTGGAACGGCCCTTTGCATGACTTCCCCTGTCAACAGTCTGGTGGTGTTATGACTTGACTGCCTGCACCACTCTCTTGTGGTTTCTTTTACAAGCCTTCTCCATGATCGTCTCCTGTACCTCCCGGTGACAGCTTTCTCCATCTACCTGGTCACCAGTCGACCCCATACATGGTGTTGTGGCAGCCAGCGCCACCTGCTCTTGGCCTTGCTAGCCAGTCGCCACAGTGGCCGGCTTCTATAGCATCGGGAGACAGCACTCTCCAACAGCAAGGACCGTTTCATAGATTTGCCTGTCACTTCTCTTGAGATGGACGCCAAGGTTGGCATCAGTGTCTCCAGAATCCTAGTGAGTGGCAGCCACCTTCATTCGAATCCCATGCTTCTCATCCTCCTCCACAGGAGGCAGACCTACATGATTCAGCCGTACCCCTCACTGAAGCTCTTGCAATCCTCTACACCAAGCTCCAGGATCTATGATGGATGATGCAGCAGCTTAATGACTGAAGCTCATTGCTCCGGTACGGAATCGGTTTCATCTTCTTCCTCTTCTTTGTCTTCATCTAAGGAAGCTCTTTTATCCAGAGTTGAACTTCCATCTCAGTCCGCGGCTGTTCTTTCCATCCTCCACTCCATTGGTGTCATGCTGTCGATGGTTGAGCCACTCTCTACTGCCTCTCCCATTCAGTCTCGTGCTCAATAACGTTGTCAATACCCAGTTCATCATGTCCATCACTTCACCATCACATTTGTGTCTCCATCCGTTTCTTTTGTCACGCCTGCTCAGGGGGGGATGTGTGCATCCATCTAGTGCAACTCCGACTAAGTCAGTGAGCACCGAGGATGGAGTACAAGCATTGGTTTGCCTCATCTTCCACACGTGCTATATTGGCACCATCAGTATCATGTACGTCATCTACAGCTTCAACAGCATTGAAAACATCAGCCTTATCTATACCGTCCAAATCCACACCTCCCATTTCATCTACAGTACTAGTTACATCTCCTACAACAGTCCACCTGCTACACCAGTTGCCTCACCTGCTGCATCTGCAACATCAATACCATTAGTAGCATCTATATCATCCATATCTTTAGCAACATTAGCATCATAAGCATCATCTATAGTTTCCATGTCCATAAATTTTGCATCATCTATAGAATCAGCTGTATCAGCTACAATAGTTGCACCACTTGTACGAGCTGCCTCATCTGCTATATCTACTACATTGGTAGCTTCAGCAACATTTGTAGCATCTACAACTTTAGCAACAGCGGCGGCATCAACCTCATCTACAATGTTCAGATCCACACCTTTTGCATTATCTACGGGAAGCTGAGCGAGGTAGATCTCCTCATCAAGGCGTCTGTAGAAGAATGCATTGTTGACATCTATTTGGTGTAGTTCCCTGTCATGCTGGCCCACCTGGCTTAGTAGTGCCTTGGAATTAGTGTACTTCTCTACAGGGGTAAATGTGGCATCCTAGTTGACACCTGGCACTTGAGAAAATCCCTTAGTAGTGAGGCAAGCCTTGTAGCGCTCAACCATGCCGTCGAGTTTACGCTTGCATCCGAGCACCCAATGTGCAGCATTCGCCTTTTGACCAGGGGGGAGGTCTACCAAGTCGTAAACGCCATGCTCTGTGATCGCATCGAGCTCCTCACACATAGCCTACTCCCAAAGAGACGCATATGGAGTGGAGCAGGCCTGACGGACAATGTTCGCATCAGGCGGGAGACTCGCATCGCCACAAGAAATGAATGCGGTGGCAATTGAGGTGTGAGGCATGGCAAGACTAGACCCAACGACAGTGACAACACGGAAGAGCTCGTTCATGATCATCATTCAAGTTGGGCTGGATCACAGCCGCTGCCAGACCAATCGCATCCAGGCCAGTGGCGGGAGTAGGCGGGTCAGTGGAAGGGGCCAAGGCAGGCCAGAAAAACAAGTTGACAGAACGAGAGGCGGACTGCAACGGATAAAAGCGGCCACCTAGAGCTGGACTGTACGGGGCAGGGAGAGAAGGGAATGGAGGAGCCACACAGTCCGCTGCTGAAGGAACCAGTAAGGGATCAGGGTGAAGGGGAGAGGTGCCAGATAATGCATGCGACGACGTAGGTGAGGATGTAGGAGATGATGCTGGCAATGAAGAAGAGATAGCACCAAGTGATATCACAGGAAGTGATGCAAGTGTAGATGAGGAGGAAGAGGTAGATGCGGAAAGAGGAAGGGCGGAAGGCGACAATGCAAGTGCCAAAAATGCACGCAATGACACAAGGAGCGGCATAGGCATGGGTGTCAGGATGGACGCCGGCAGGGGTGCAGGTGAGACAGGAGGCACATGTGAGTACGAAGAGCCGCCCAAGGGCCAGCCAGTCCAAGAGCCACCGGCGACATGCCAGACTGCGCTAGGAGAGGGGACGCGATGGACAACATCGCGACTGAACTTGCTCTCAAAGAAGAGAGCATGACTTAATGACACAAAGACTCTCTGGATCCAAGAAACGCCACACTTTGGACTGTGGTGAGACACTGATGAACGAGCACAGATTCCCGTGATTGGAAGAGCTTTCAATCGCGCAGGTCCTCAGGGAGCCAGGCACCGACAACACACCTCCAATCCTGCACAAGGCATAAGTCAGCGCGACGGTGGTAGCAGCGTTCGTACAATGTAATGTGGTGTGGAAGGGGCCCATGAGGAATCCGGTTGCACACCCAAGTCATGTACCTCATGGTCTCATAAGCAAGAGCTTCAGACAGGCCAAAATTGACCAGCATGGTGTGAATCCCATCCGCAAGAGCGCAGTTCCAACGCTCAGAAACGCCATTTTTCTGAGGGGTACAAGGTGCAGATGACTCAAAAAAGACACCAACTGATGTAAGAAGACATAGGTTGGGTACAGTGAACTCACCACTACGATCGGAACAAAAGGCCTGTAGCTTGCGCTGGCAGGCACTCTCTACCTGGACAGGCCATGAGTCTGTCGTGGGATCAACATCTCTCTTGAGACGAAGGGGAGAAATCCAACCGAAGCGGGATTAGTCGTCAGTCAGACAGACGACATAACGACCGCCGCCGAGGAAATCAACTGGGAAAAGTCCCATGACATTACTATGGACAAGAGCAAGAGGCTCAGGGGTGCCAGACATGGATGCAAGAAAAGGATAAGGATGCATTTTTCCTTGCACACAATCCATGCAAAAAACAGTGTGCAGAGTGGAGAAAGTGGAAGCATCCAGACCAATGGCAAGCTGGTGGCGCGACAGGCTGTGAATCGCAGCGGTGCTCACATGGTAGAGACAATGATTAAGCAAGCACTTACACTCAGCAGAAATCGTAGGAGCGACATGGGCATGAGTAGTGGCAGTGGCGGATGTGCTAGTTGCAAACAGAGACACACGATATGGTTTGTCACGGCGAAGGCCACGGAGCACAATACGCCCAGATGACTGCAACAAACCAGTACCAATGCCTCGAGATGCGGATAACTCCATACCCTAATAGTCAAGAGTATTGAAAGTGCACTCACAAGCGCAAGAGCATACAGCACATCAGGGAGGAAGACGTCACTAGAGGAACCAAAGAACCGAGCGACATCAATGCCCATGACAGGCAGCATCTGTCCTGAACCAGTACGGATGAAATGGACATCTCCGACAGGCCCCAACAACACAAATGCGACATGCGATGATGTCATGTGGTGAGTGGATACAGAATTGAGAATCCAGAAGCTATGGAAAACACGAACAGGGGATGAGACATGACATGCGGCAGCACGACCTGAAGTCGTAGCAGACGGCAAAGCACGACCCAGATAATGGGCCAAAAGATGGGGACATGTAGCACACTGCCACTCCTCAATCCATGCATCCCCCAGGCTCAAACCGCCCAACAATGCTCATTGAAGGGATCCATCCGACTTGTAATGGTGAACCCGTGAGCCAACAGCCAGACTCATACCGTACGAGACATCCTGGGCCACAGCGGAGAAGGCGCTGAAGAAGAAGCGGCGGAATATTGGGTAGCCATGTGGTAGGAGCCTGAGATGGCTGGCGGAGTGGGAATGACTGGTGAAGGTGACGCGGGCAGCCATTGTGACTGCGTGGAGTCGGCGGACGGAGGTCTGAATGTCACTGATGTATACAACCATGAAGGATGAGAGAAAAACCGTCAAAGGTGGTCCATAGAATGACGGGACCAAGTAGGGTGGCATCCAAGAGGCGTCGGATGGTACCTTCATAGAAGGCATCATGAGTCTCCCGAGGTACTCGGACAAAAATCTGAGTACCCGGGTCTTGACCAAATTGAGAAGAATCATACGTGCTCACTAATGGTGGTCTCCCAAGACACTGGGACAAACCCCCAAGTGTTTTGGCCTCAACCAAGAGGAATAATAGGAGAGAAAAGAAAATGAAGGCAATAAAAAGTAGAAGAAGAACAGCAACAGAAAAATAAGATGGACAGCACTTGCGAGGGGTGGTAGTGGAGAGATGGACGTCAACTGGGTGGATCCCGGTTCACCCCTCCCCTTTTTTTTTCTTTGGGTATTGATCTCCAAGCCAGGCCCTACCTCGGGCTCATGATCAACGAGCTCATCATGCGACGGGCCTGTTGACCATGAGCCCGTCGGCAACAACGTGACGAGCCGGCAAGGAGCAGCAAGAAGTTGCGATGCAGCTTACAAGCAAATGCGCACGCTACTGCTGTCGGTTACTGCTTGCTGCTACGAGTGCTGCGCATGCTGCGATGGCTGCTCCTATTACAAACAACTGATGCCGTGGCGTGCACATACGTGGCTTTTAGCTACACGCAGCTGTGAGGCGGCTGCTACTAATGCTCCTGATCACTGCTACTGCTACTGCTTGTCGTTTCTTACTAATTTTGCTTGCTCTAATGCTTTACTCTGAGCACCAGCAGCTAGTGCTAGTGTTTCTCCTACTGCAGCTACGAGCTACGAGCGCTGTCATTGTCAGCTACGACTGCCACTGATGCTGCTATTACTGCTAGTGCTGTTGCGCTATTGCAAGCTACGCATACGAATCCCGCTGCCCCTTGTAGCTGCGATTGCACTTGTTGTTGCAGATGCAGCCAAAGGTAGTCAGATGCAGATATGCTACTGTTTCCACAGCTAAAGATGTGCTGCTGTTCCTGCTGCTACGGCAACTACCGCAAAAACAGATGAAAGCGGCCGCTGTTGCTGCTACCACATGCGACAGATCTGCATCGGCATTGCGACAGATGCCGAGGGCTGCTATTGTAGTAAGTTCTCCTGGTGTTGCAGCCACTGCTGCCACCACAGCTGATATGGCGGTTCAGAATGTCGCTACTTCATTGAGTTGCAACCAACATGACAAACGCGATGAAGAAATCTCTCAAAAACATTTGACTGAATTCTGCCTCCACCTCTACCGGATGACTTTGTGTCGTGAGCCCTCAGCTCAAGATCGACGTGTTGCCAAGATCTGTGTACCACACCAAGCCCAGCCTAGCCCAGCCAAGGAGTCTCTGTTGTAGCTGCTTGTGCTGTATGGTGGAATGAAACAGTATAGTATCTCTATTGCTCTCATACCATGAGGGAATAGAGAAACCCCCTCAACAACGTTCGGTGTGAGAGAGTAGGTTGCATAGAGCACAATGTGACAGACGGTGCTTGGAAAGGTGGAGAGGCACGGAAAAAAACGCTTAGAAACGTGAGAGTTGGAGAGAGGGATATCCCATCCACCCTCTGGTAGGCCAGCATACGTGTAAACTGCACAATGGCAGACCTATGGGAAAGTCCAGGGAAGTATCTACAAGCTACTAAACAGGAACAAGAAAAATCCCGGCAACAGTACGAGGCACTCAGGGGGGCGAATGACGAACTGCAAGAAGTAGCAAAAGTAGAGGAACAATATCTACATAACTAAGCCGACAAAGAGAAGAAGTGATGGTGCCAAGAAATTGGCCCTCGTGAACTGGCCACCAATAAAGTTCCTGTGTGCACATAGGGGCGTGTAAGATGAAAGAGACACCACCTAGGTAGCTAGCGACAACTTTAGCCTGCCTGCATGTGAAGGGTGTCAAGTCCAGAGGTCACCAAGACTGGCACAACACAAATACCTCATGATGATTTTTCGCATACGGTCTCTGAAAGGTTGTGCATTTGCCTCGTGGTCGAGAACCGGATATATTGTGGTTTGAATGAGTACCTTGCGAGACCTCATACTGATTGAAGGAGTCCTTAGTGGCTTTTGGTTGGACGCATGTGGTTTGCACGTGGCCGAGACCCAAACATCCCGCTGATATGTTCTCGCCTCTCGCGTGTCCTAACTTGCATAACTTTTGCTTGTTAGTGGTTCTGATCTATTACTGTAGATTCTGGATTGGTTAAGACCCGGGCATTCCGTAGACTATTCCTGTGCTTTGGGAGACATCTCTTGAGTGGTTTCACATTCCATGACCTGCACATTCCCTGTTCGTGCCTCTAGTGTAACAGGGATGACAAGGCCTAGCAGGCTAGCTGCTCATCCCCAGTCATAAGCTCGTAGTATGGCTCATTGTACCCTCTCCCTTCCTTCTTAACCTCCACGTTCTAGACTTTATCAATTCTTGGGGTTGCCATTCTCTCGCTCATCACCAGAGCTCATGGGGTGTCTAGTGTAGGCCTGCATGCCCTAGACCAGTTTTCACACTTCTCACCCATTTTAGTTTATGTCTGAGAGTTGCAGAATACATCTTTTTCTTGTGCCCATCAGCTTGGACAATAGATCCTACACTTGCATGCTTAAGGTGGAAAGTACCTCTCCCTCTCATTCTTTCAGATAGGTACAGGAATGTTTGACCCACCGTACGCAGAAAAGGTTGCTCCAGATAAGAATACTACAATGATCCCAGATTGACGTACCTGAAGCTTGAGTAGATTGCTAACCCGAAATCAGTTACAATAAAATGGGCGTAAATACAGCGGTGTCCATTTTTTCATTTGATAAATCCGCGGTGTCCATAGTCGAAGTTAAACCGATGATGGTGTCCATAGTCGAAGACGATGTGTCAGCGGTGTCCATATTCGAAAACGTAGTTTCAGCGGTGTCCAGGTTTTCCACGTTGCGAGAGAAAAATGAATAACTTGACAACTGTATCCACTATTTGCTCAAAGTATTCATTCGTGATGGAATTGCATGTCCCAAAAACACCTCGCATGTGTTGAAAAGCTGTCCCTCCGCATGCTCACGTGCGGCGCCGGGAGGCACCGACGAGCCGCCAAAAAGAGGAAAACCTGCACTGGCGGAGCTAACGGCTAGACAATTCCTAGGATCCTAAAATGAATGATTTTCCCTTAAATTTGACGTGTTGCTAAATCCGATGGAAGTTGTTTCACTGGAATCGGACAAGTATCGAGGGAGATATGGCCTTCCAACGTTTGGGTGTGCAAAGCGGCTCTGGGAGCCGGCTGCGACTCGAAATCCGGTCGATAATCGACCGAACCGAGTAACAAAAGTACCATCTGGATGTTTTGCTCCGGAAGGTCTGCCGAGGCGTCTGGTAGATAATCCATCTGATCTTGTACTGCAGTTTGTTACTGAGGGACTTATCCGAAATCCTGGCTCGGCGTCCGAAACTCAGTAGCACGTTTTGTTAGTCGGGGATTTTGTCAAAATTCTGACTAAAGGTCCAAGGACAAGTTTCAAACCCTGTCACACCCCATCATCAAACTTGACCCAAAAGTGGGGGGGTGCATGGAAACAGTTCTGGAGACCCCTACACAACGTGCGATGGGATGTGTGCTTTGGGAAAGGCGCTTCGCACGTGAAAGAAGGAGCCACGGTGTGTGTGCACCATGGAGGCGTTAGGCGTCTCTGTGGTGGGTGAGGCTTACGCTTCGGCAAGCGTAACTTGGGCTACGCTTGGCTGAATTGCACACGGTTTGGTGTATTGGAAAGCTCATGATTAGCCCTATAAATGATGTGATCATGTCCATGCTACAAAACTAACGCAAAATCTAGGTATTCCCTTTGCAAACAGACTGTCTCTAAATTCCTGCTCACATACCGTGAGGCGATCAGAAAGCTCACGCTCAGTCTCAGATTTGCCCGAAAACAGAGGACGTGAACCAGTGAAGACGACCAGACGAACGTCGGGACCGCACTACGCCGATTCCCTGACAAAGGATTATGGGCCCACCGGTTTGATTCTCTCCAACCTTCACGTCTTCCGCAGTGCACGGGATTGTCATCGTGGACGTCACCGTGAAGTTCTGAGAACCCGTTGGAGTAGAAGCTGTGCCAATGGCGCAGAAGGAGACGCAGCCCGTTCAGAAGTATGCGGGTGGCCCAGACTTTGGACTCTGGAGGTGGCAGTTTGAGCTACACCTTGCCCATAAGGGGCTGCTGGACGTCATGTTGGGAAAGGAGGTGCTCGCAGAGGTGACTCGCAGGACACGGAGAAGAATGCCTTTGAAAAGAAGAACAGAGGCACAGAGGCACAGAAGCACTCATGTTCTTGGTGTCCGGGACAGCCGAGTTGCATTGGGGCTACTTCCAAGGCTGTAATCTGGCAACCAAAGCTTAGAAAAAGCTCTGCACCATCCACCAATCCAATATGCTTGTGAACAAAATCTTTGTGATGAAGCGGCTCCTCAAGGTGAGAATCGAGGAGGGTGATGATGTTATCTTTGCCATGTAGCAGATTCGGTCACTTGCCTTGTAATGCAACAACGTGGGGTGGAAGATCGACATGCAGCTACAGGCGATGGCCCTCCTCATGGCCCCACCTGACAGTTGGGATCCACTCATCACCATTCTTGGAGGATGGTCATAGGACAAACTCACCTATGGCACGGTCGCAGAGTACATCTGCAACGAGGCACAGTGCCCTTCTTGCCGCCGCCCTTTTTGCCGCGTCCTCTGCCCCCACTTCCACCACCACATTTTTTGCTGACGAGGGCCGATGAAGAAGACGAGGACTCCCCGCACCGCGGGAAGGAGGGCCATTTTTCCCGTGAGTGCCCAGAGGAAACGAAGGCCGGTGGCAAAAACACCAAGGGTAGGTTACTCCTCATTGGCAACAAGAACTACTTCCTCAAGAAGGCCAACAGGTGGTGGCTGGATTCTGAGGCCGAGGAGAACATAGTGAGATTAAATCAGATCCTTATAGCCTGTGATCTAAGCTTTCCAACGCATTGAAGGGCGCTCAAATTGGAGAAGTAGAACCCCTGCTATGGCCGTCAAAGCAACCCTTGGTGGAGCCGCCCACATTGCCTTACACGCTAGGCAACGGGAGGTACTTCGACGATGACCTTTGGAGCGCCGTTCGTCCCCCATAAGTTAAGGAGAATTCAAATCCTGGTCAAGGAGGTTTCTCTGGTTACTTCATCCATGCCCCTTGTACATTTGGAGCTCATTGGAGATGAACTTCGATCACTGGCGGTGGATTATCCCGCCACCCATGGCGGGTACCAGATTCCACCCGCCCAACACCCGAACTTTGGGCTAGGCTAACTTTCTGAATACTCACTCAAATTGAGAGGTTCAAAGCTCAATCCTCTCTGGTTCGACCACTGAGGAGTGGTCAAACCAGGGAGCACGATCGATGGAACTCATGGCAAGGGGCACACCACGTCAACAAGTGGCAGTATTACAGTAGTGGCGGATGCATACAACACTCATACCCAGGAGGCTGTAAAGACAATTAGGCACAAAAAACCTATCATCTCGGTTGTGGAAACAGCTACTGCTATTGCAGAAATTGCAGAAAGGGTGTAGACATGACCTGCGGTGCAAGAGGTAACTGTAGCAGTAAAAACAATGGAGGAGAGGGTTATAGCCTGAATACATTGGACAATAGAAGAGGTTGATGTGGTTGTTGTAGCAACTGCAACAGAAATTGCTCCAACTGTTGTGGATATATGACTAGAAGCTGCTGCAAGTGGTCCAAGTATAGAGGCTTTCTGTGTGAAATCCTCCCTGGCATGTCCACCAGAAGTGGCTGCAGGTGTACGTGAGACTCTAGTTGTGGCAGCAAACATGGATACTGTAGCTGTTGCTGTGTTTAGTATAGCACAGGAGAGCCTGACAGACTCTGTAACAGTGAGACACGCATAAGGGAGGTTTTATCAGAGAACTGTCCCCAGGTAGGTGGCAGTTCCAATGTACCCTGACGGTTCTGCAGTTTGTGTTCACGGATTTCTGTTTTGGTACGTGGTTCTGAGTCTAAGCTTGAGCTTTCTGATCGCCTCAAGCTATGTTTCTGGGAGTGGAAGTTGTGAGACATTAACCTTTGCAAAGGGAACAATGCAAATTTGTATTGGTTTTTGACAGAGACATTATCTATTTTTTTTAGGGCTAGTCATGAGCTCTCCATCGCATTAAACTGTGCGCAATTTGGATTACCGTAGCTCCCGCTATGTCAACTAAAGCGCGGCAACCCAATCCCACCGCTCAGTCAGCGGCACGCACCATGTCGCCCGCCGAGGTACCCTCACACATCAAGGACCCATTAAAACACCATTCCGGAGGTGCAGATGTCCCTACACATAGTGGCGGTGTCCCTCACGCCTTTGGGGTCTGTTTTGATGAGTTAATCATCGATTTTGGTGATGGGGATTGATGTTGGTCGAAACCTGTTCACGGACCTGCACTCGGAATGTGCAGTCGGATTTCCCTCTCCTTGGCGGCTCACCAGTGCCTCCCGGCAACGAACTTGGGCATGCAGAGGGGAAAATATTCAACACGTTGTGCCAGCCTGATCCTATATCACCACTGGAGGAGGCTACGGCTACTGCTGAGGTTACAGGGCTACAGATGTAGTGGCCAATGCCACTGCCGTGGTGGTGGTGACGACTAGATCTGAGGCTGTTAAGGCCAAGATGGGAGGAGCGGCTGCTGAAACTGAGGCCGCATAGATCATCACCGGGGAGTAAGGGGTAGATGTCGCTGTTGCCGATGCTGTGAAGGCAAAGACGATGATGGAGCCCACATCAAGGGTTGTCGACAGAATAGAGTAGCAATGAGTGAAAGCATGGCCAAGAGGGACCGGATCGAGAGAGAGAGAGAGAGAGAGAGAGAGAGAGAGAGAGAGAGAGAGAGAGAGAGAGAGAGAGAGAGAGAGAGGGAGGGAGGAGGAGATCATAGTGCGCGCTTGAAAGGCTTTCTTGGAGAAGGGTGACTCCCTCCCTCCTTTTTTGTTGCTTAGCTCTGACACGTGCTACATGGTAGAAAAAAGTAGGACGAGAGAGACCTAGAAAGCCTATGCGCACCCAGAGGCGGTGCACATTGCGCCAAAGAATATGTAGAGATAGGCAGCACATGTCATGCACTGCGAAGGTATAGTGCGAATACCATTGCACGCCGTAGCCGAGAGGGNAGAGAAAGAGAGAGAGAGAGAGAGAGAGAGAGAGAGAGAGGGAGGGAGGAGGAGATCATAGTGCGCGCTTGAAAGGCTTTCTTGGAGAAGGGTGACTCCCTCCCTCCTTTTTTGTTGCTTAGCTCTGACACGTGCTACATGGTAGAAAAAAGTAGGACAAGAGAGACCTAGAAAGCCAATGCGCACCCAGAGGCGGTGCACACTGCGCCAAAGAATACGTAGAGATAGGCAGCACATGTCATGCACTGCAAAGGTATATTGCAAATACCATTGCGCGCCGTAGCCGAGAGGGGCGTCAGCCGGGTCCCAAGGACCGGTCCTCCTCCACGCCATGCAAGAACGGCGGCAAAGAGGGGATGAAAGAATATTCTCTCACAATGCTCTCATACCAGTAGTTCGTGAAATGATGTAAGGCAAGAGAGTAAGGAAGAGAGTAAGACACCATGAATTTACTGTAAGCTCACTTAGAGAAATGAAGTGGGAAGTGGAATTGTAGTGGTGGTTGGATGTAGCAAAGCCTTGGGCCGGTAAGCGAGTCCCACCTTGTGAATCGTGCATGGGGTTTGGCTGCTGCTACACCTGGGATCGAGCCAGACCTCGTCGGAATAAATCCGAGGGCGGCTGGTACCGGAAAGATCTGGCAGCATGACCCTACCAGGATCAGCACCCAGCAACTAACCTAAAGCAGCCACAGAACCAACCATGCATACAAGAGAATCCACATCATCCTAAAGTTAATGTGGGCATGCCACCAAGTAAGCTTTCTAAGACAAATTTGTTTAAGAGATACCAAAGAGCTGCTGGCTGGCCCATTGGCACAAGCCCTAGTGACTATGGAAATATGAGTGAAGCCAAATAGAACTCCACAGGAATCGAGTGTGTCATTGCTTCATAGGGCGACTTGGTTTGCATAGAAACCATGTTGATTTACCCTTCTGCCAGATGATTTCAATAATGAATGTCATTCTTCTTTCAAAAATCACACTACTTTGGGTGCAAGTAAGAAAATCCTAAAGTTCTTATTGATGATGGATAATTAGTTCATAGCAGGTTTTCTGGTTGTGTTTGGTACTTGGCCATCATTTTACATCAATTGATTATAGTTTTGAAATTGGACGTGGAAGGCTGAGGAAGGCCACGTGGAAAATCCATGCCGACCCCTCTGCAGACTGTCTAAATCGACACGTGCATGGGTGAACCAGGTGGCTTACATGCACCATACGTATCACAGATGAAGCAATGTAGCGGGATCATGTCAGGCAAAGATCCACCGCATCCCCGCTGAGAAGAAGGTAGATCTGCGGAAGGAAGTCGCCGCAACCCACAAGTCCGCGGAAAGAGGCGGCCGCGACTACAGATCCGCGGAGGAGGATGAAGGGGAGGCCGCGGAGCACCGGAGGACGCGCAAGGAATGCTGGCTCCCGCAATGAGGTTGCGGTAGAGCGAGGGGTGGCACGGAATCCAGTGGCGGAAGAGGAGGACAGGCGGGAAAATTTGCCGCCAGGGAACAAACGATCAACGGCGGCTTCTCTATGGCTGTTTGAAGCAATGGTCGCGGAGGAGGCGAAAAGAGGGGGGACAGGCAGGGATGAGAATCCGTGGTGGAAAGAGAACATGTGCCGAGCCGCGGAGAGGTGGGAGTGAAGCAGGAGCGTCGGACGTGCAAAACATCCGCCGGCAGAACCGGATGTCAGGAAGGGGGCGGCAGGAGCTCGTCCAATGAGAGCCCAGGGTTGGCAGCGGTGATCAAGGAGGAGGGCCGGAAGGACGCACCGCGCGAAGACGAAGATTCAAGGAAGAACAAAAGACCGCGCGCACCCAAGCCGCGGAATGAAGGAAGAAGCAGTAGTAGGGCAGAAAAATGTAGAAGAAGTAGTCTGTTGTGTGATCGAGGACGAGACCCGCGATGCGCGTAACGCACCGCACGGAGCCCAAAGTAAAGGAAAGAGTGTTGTAGGAGGAGATTTAGAGAGCTAGGTTGGGTGATTATAAAGTAGCTGTGTAGCGGAGGAACCAGTGTGATGTAATCTTGATCTGATCTTGTATTGTCTGACTTGATGCAAGCATCATCTCCAGTTGAAAGGCTCAAGTCCTGACTCATTCAGATCCCGACTGCCGCCTCATGTATCATTGATCCACGGATCTATCAATCGCGTTCCTACCTCCACTCTCGCCTCCTATGTGAGATCCGCTCCGTCTGAGGAACGAGAGGATTGCTCTCCGCGAAGGCATTCCGCGGAGGACGGGATCCTCTCCTTCGAATGCATGCGCTACTGGTCACTCCACTTCTGATCTTGGATCCAACAAGGACTCCACTAGGGACAGTCACCACCAAGGAACGCAAGTAGGGTGAAGCGTGCTGCCGGTGACGTCGCAGCCTTGCGCACGGCCACGGAACGGGGTTCTGCCGGCAGAGGAGTCAGAGGCCACGAGGTGCCAGACTCGTGTCGGCAAGGAGTGAGCCGCGGAGCACTACTCACGCGCGGGGTCCTGAGGGTGGGAGACATCCACGGAAGACCAGGAGAGGCAGCGGAGAGCCACTGAACAAGTGCACCGCGGAACCGCGGAACGGCAAAATCGCGGAGCAGACCCGGCGCGAAACCAGAGAGCGCGGAAGGAGAGCATTGCGCGGCAAAATTGGGGGCATCAGATCATCATTGGAAGAAACCAAGAATCTCTCACAACACAGTACGATGTGACACTCAGACAACTCAAATCCCATACACCAACACTCTCCCTGGGCTGCATGAGCTTGCAACAAGGTACTAGCTGAGAAGATCCACAGATTCCCCTCTATGAGAGATTTTTGGGAACATGGATTTCAACACTGTCAACACCATGCCAGAATGAATCTACTTGCCCTGCATGCAAGAGGCCACATATCTACCGTTGGCAAAGATCAGCATATCCCTCTCCTCCTCCCTTGACTCACAAGATCATGGGAAGAATAGCCAAACCATGGCTGTACCTGACAGAAGCTGAAGACATGAGAGCATCACTAAAGAAGGAAAGACGAGGCTATAATGGCTGCAAAGTTGACAGCTCACTTGTATACTGCCTAATGCTTTTCCCTCATTAGCTACCGAGTAGGAAGAAAACAGTAAGCCAGTCTCACGTAGGACACCCGGAGACTGCTAGAGGCCCAAGCTGGCAGGCACCTGGGTATCACCCTCATCTGACTCAAAGGGTGCAGGAGTAGAGAACATGCTCCATGAATGGAAGAGGGAAATGCAGCTGAATCTCTCACATCTGGTAGCTGCCAAATGTCCCAACCATTAGACTCCTCTTCGCCATCCTCATCGGACTCGGGAGATGTGCGGGTGGAGGAGATGATTTTGGATGCTCCTGTGCTAGAGGATCCTAGTGTAGCTGAATTTGTGCATGTTGAGCTCATCCTAGCAGTCCCTACATAGACTGCACACTCAAATGTGCGCAGAAACTCCTGCACTGTCACCATCTCACAATGGAGAGGAGAGGTGCGCTCACGGATCTCAGCATGATCCTCCTTAATGAATACGCAAAGCTCAAACTCAATGTCCTTGAGCATCACCAACACCTCACTGAACGTAGTAGACAAGGCTTCTACCACTCGATGCTGCACCTCCGCCTCCATCTACGCTGTCTGAAGCTGCGTGAATCCAGGTGCCGGATCTCGTAAAGGATCATCTCTCCACAGGACCTTCGCTGGAGCTGGAAAGTCAACGAGAGAAAATGGAGATGTGTCAAGCTCTGAGCTAGGATATTTTTAATTCTCAGAAGAAGAGAGGGATGGCCCGGGTGCAAAGAAGAAGGATGGGAGTGAGCTGATGGATGTCTCATAGGTGTCCGGGATGTCGTCAACACTCACTGCCTCAGCATTCCTAACCTTTGAGGCACTGTCTGAGGCTCCTGTAGAACGCGACTCAAAACCATCTGGGCTGCGTCCACTACTATCCTCAATGAGAAGCTTAGCCAAGAAATCCTACAGTGCATGCAACCACTTCTAACATCCCCTTGTGACAAGGTGATCAAGTACATCTTGTTTTGTGGGAGTGTCGCTGGACATGTTTTCTCGCGGATAGAAGTGAAATAGATCTGCTGCTCACTAAGAAAAGAATTAACCTCATCCTACTCATTCCAATATCGCATACGCATATGACTAAATGATACCGATACAGGTGATAGTGCAGATGCTATAGTAGAATATGTGGATAAGACCACAGATGCAAGAGTTACAACAGATGTAGCTGATACAACTAGTGCAATGAATGGCACTACAACTTTAGATGGAACTAACGCTAATGTAGGAGCTTTAGTCACTGTCACTGCACTTGATGTTCCTACTCCAATCTTGATGCCCAGTGTCACAGTCGATGTTGCTACAACTGGTGCCATTAATGTAGCTGATGCAGCTACTACTGCTAGTGCTCTAGAAGGTGCGGATGATATAGGCACGAAAGCTGCTAGTGATGCTGCTGGGACTTTCAACATGTCTGATGCATATCATGCACATGATGCAGATGATGGAGCTGATGATGATAGAGATGAAAAAAAAGGTGAAACTACAGATGAAGCTGAGGCTTTAGATAAAGCCAAAGTTTTAGATGAATAGGATAACACAGATAAAACTGAGTCTGTAGAAAAAGTTGATGCTGCTGATTATGTCAACACCAAGGGTGTAGCCGGTGTATCACATGTTGCTGATGATGAAAAAATAACAAATCTGAGGATTCAGATGAAGCTGAGGATGTAGATGAAGCTAATGATGCCGGTGATGTTGACACCATGGGTGCAGGTGGTGCAGCTGATGCCCCTAATGATGTAGAAACGGTCAGAGAACCTAATGTCGAAGAAGAGGCTGAGGGTGTAGATGAAGTTGATACTGTTAGAGATGATGCTGATAACACTCACCTTGTTGCAGATGTACTCAGCAATTGTACCATCAATGACCTTGTCCTCTGTTCATTCTCCAAAGAAGATAATGAGAGGGCTCCAACTGTAAAGTAGATCCATGAGGAGGGCCATTGCCTACAGCTGTGATTTGACATTCCATCCTACATTATTGCATTGCGAGGTGAGCAACTCGATTAACTGCATGCAGGCAATGATTTCCTCTCCCTCCTCAATCCTCACCATTAGAAGTCACTTCATTGTGAAGATTCTGTTTGTGAGCCATGTTGATTGGTGGATGGTGCAGAGATTTTTCCGCGCCTTGGCTGTCTAGGTGCAGCCTTGGAAGTAGCCCCACTGAGTATTGATGACAGAAAACAGGAAGAGCATGAGCACCTTCGTTTTCTTCTTTCTGAAAGCCGACTTTTGCTCATCTGTTGTTTTCTTCTTGTTGGGCACCTCTTTTTCCTTCATGAGGTTGAGTATCCCCTAGTGTGCAAGGTGGATCTTGAAGTGCCATCTCCACAGCCCAAATTCTGGGCAACCCGTATAAATCAAGATCAGTTGCAACTCCGCCTTCAGCGCCATGATGTCCTTCTGCTCTTTGACTTGATCAGGACTTTTGACCCAGCATTGAAGTCTTTGATTTTATTTGTGTTCCAACTTGCCTTGATGGTGGTCCAGGGTTCATGGCTTGTTTGACCAGAAACTTGAGAAGAAGTATTGGCTCTCTGGTCTCCTTACGCTATGTGCGCAGAGGTCTGGCGGAAATAAGCAACACCCAAAAATGGAAGAGCTTGGGATGAATATGGGTTGACTATTCTGACAAAGATGACATCAGCAAAGTTATAGGGCTACTCACAAGCGTTTAACGCACCAAAGAATGCATGATTTGTTAAAGCATGGAGTAAATGGTGCTTGTTGAAGCGCAGGTCACACACCTACTACATGCACTACACGCCACCTAATGCCACCTATGGCGTCATCACGTCGCAGCACCTTTAGGAACATGAGAAATGCCATGCATTTTGGGTAAACTAGGTGGCTTGAATGCACCATAAGTTTTACGGAAGAATCAGTGTAGCTGTTGGAGCATCAACGGGGAAAACCAAGAAGCACTCACTACACAACACCATCTCACACTCAGAAAGCTCAAAGTTGATACACCAACTCTTCCCTGGGACTGCAAGAGCTTTCAACAAGGTTCTAGCTCAGAAGATACACATTTTCCCCCTTGATGAGAAAATCCTGGGAGCATGGACCTCAAAACTACTTTGCTAGAATGAATTTGCTTCCCCCCCATCCAGGAGGCCACATACATGCTGTGGGCAGAGATCAACACATCCCCCCTCCCCTGACTCATACGATTCTGGGAAGAGCAGCCAAACCACGGCCTGAAAGAAGGTGAAGACATGAGAACGTCACTGAATAAGGGAAGATGAGGCTTAAATGGCTGCCATGTGGACAGCTCACTTGTCAACCGCCTAACGCTCGTCACTCACCAGCTCCAGAGTAGGAAGAGAAGAGCAAGCCAGTTCCCAAATTCTAATCCTGCTGGGATCATGTTGCCATTAACCGCTCTTGTTCTTACCCCAGAGGTCTGACTCAACCCTAGGAAAAAAGGTGGCAGATAGGGCAGCATGCAGAACACATGGCACAAGAGGCAATGAGAAACCATAGTTTTTCCATGGTAGCTCAAAGTTGAGAATCACGAGTAACAAGTGACACAGGTGTTGGATATCACGTAGCGTGGGGCAATGAGTAAGTGAGCAGTGGGCTCGCTATCACTCGCTGCCCTCGAGTGCGGTGGACACAAAACCACCACCCAACCTTGTTTGGAAAAACCAGTCAAATTTGCTACCAGGCAAGAGACCAGTACCAGCTGGGTTTGGGAGAGGACCTCAATATCCACTACAACGTCGGTCTATGGAATTAAAAAAAGCACAAGCCAAAAGCAAAAAGCCTGCGGCTGGAACACCATGAAATTCAATGCTGGTGAAGCCCCTGAACCACTCGTCATGGGGCCTTATGATCATACAGCCACGTTCAGCCGGTGGAGCAGCTAGTGACAGGGTCTCCCTTTGGTCAAACACCTGCATCAGTGCGGTGACTGTGCCACAAGGCCAGAGGTCACTACGTGTCGCTGATGCATGAACCAACACTCTCCCATGACCCACAGCTGAAACACACATACACTGACTCTCACAGCCACAACACAGACGTCACAATATGTGGTACAAGACTGTACACAAAAACAAACATGACACATCAACATGGAGCATCAGGAGTGCACAGGAGACCAACGGCTTGAACTGCCATCTTGGAAAAATAACTGCTGAGTGCCTTTGTGAGAAAGTCGGCTCTTTACTTTTGGTTGTCAACCCAAACGATCTGGACATCGCTTGTAGCTACACGCACATGCAAAACATGACAGTCTGTATTGATGTGTTTGTTGCAATTATGATGCATGCCATCGTGCATAGAAACAGTGTATTTGCTCTACTTTTCACAACATAGTGTGATGCACCAGATGGAAATACCCACTTGTTACAGAGATTGACAAGGCCAAACACTTTCCCACGTGCTTGAGCCAATGGCTACGTACTCTGCTTTTCTGGAATTGCATGTCACACAATCCTTCTTGCCACTCTTCCATGATATCATTGTCCCTCCAAGGAGGAAGACATAGCCAGTGCGACTGCAAGCATCTGCACCACGAGCCTAGTCACTGTGAGTGTAACTGTCAGCAACAGCTAATGGTTGTGCTTGATATAAAACACCCACTCGGGCAATAGAGACTACACATGTGACAACATGCAATACAGCCTACATGTGTTGTACCCTTGGGAACTATGAAAATGGGGCCACAAATTTCACAGAAAATGTGAAATCTTCTCTGGTGGTGATGGTCAGGTACATCCGGTGTTGAAAAATTGACCCTCCGCATGCCCAATCGCGGCGCTGGGAAGCGCCGACAAGCACACCTAAGTCAAGAAGGTGGGGTTCGTCACCTACAAGAAGTCCTCCAAGTCAATGGTGGTCGCGAACGACCAAGTCGAGCCGGCGGCCGGCCAAGGCAACGTGGAGGTAGAAGTCGTGGTGGGCGATAAGAAGGAGTTGTGCACAATCCGTGATGTGTGGCACGTCCCCGGCCTGGCTGAAATTTTCAGTGTCAGCCGCTTGACAGACAAGAGGAATGAGGTGCTTTTCCACAGGAAAAGCGCAATGTTTCGCATCGACGGCAACGGCGAGGTTGTGCTCGAGGCGAAGCACGAGAGCTGTCTCTACATTGTGCAGACCAAGGTGGTCCCCGCAGCATCGGACGCAGAATATTTGCAAGAGCGCGTCGTTAACATGGCCAAAGGAGGAAGCGCTGATCTAGAGATCCAGCACCGACGGTTGGGGCATTCGGCTCCTGCAACCGTTAAGGAGATTGCAAAGTGCGACATGGTGCGCGGCCTTGTCATTGACGATGCAGAAGACGCGGCAGCAGTTGCAGCAACGCACAAAAAGTACGAGCCTTGCATTTTGGGCAAGGTGCGGTACAAGCCGTTCAACGAGAACACGACTCGCGTATAGGACCTGCTAGAGGTCGTGCACATCAACGTGTGTAGATCGTTTAAAACACCGTCAAATAGCGGCCTGAGATATTTGTCACCTTCATTGATGACTGTAGGAGGAAGCTCTACATGTACGTCATGAAACGGAAAGGTGAGGTCCTCGACCAGCTGAAGGAGTAGGAGTTGCAGGGGTGGAGAGGCAGACTGGCCACAAGGTCAAAGTGCTACATAGTGATAATGGCGGAGAGTACGTGGGCTGCAGCGGGTGGATGAAGCAGCAGGGTATCAAGTGGGAACCCACTACGCCATACTCGCCACAGTCAACAGAGTGGCAGAGCAAACGAACCAGATGCTGCTCAACATGGTGCGAACCATGCTTGTGGATGCAAGGTTACTACGAGGGTTTTAGGCAGAGGCTGTGCATATAGTGAGCTACACCATCAACCTCAATCCAACAGCGGTGCTGAAGGGTAAGGGCAACTCGAATCCAACAGAGGTTTGGAGCGGGCGCAAGCCAAACGTGGTGCACCTGAAGGTGTTCGGGTGCAAGGCGCATGCATTGGTGCAGGCGGCGCAGGGACGCGACAGCAAGCTGGAACTGCGGGCAAAGCAGTGCTTGTTCCTCGGCTACGAGAGCGAGCAAAAGGCATACCAGCTCTGGGACCCGCGCACAAAAGAGATCAGCCACAGCCATGACATTGAGTGCGACAAGCAGTAGAGCTCCAACAGCAGCAGCAACGACATGAGTGTCGGTAACACTCCAAAACAGGGGGAGTGATTCCAACTCCTTGACAACAAGGAGGAGCCGGCGGATGCGGAGGTCGGTGATGTAGCATCAGAGCGCGGTGGTGCAGCAGGTGCAGCAGCCGACACGGAGGACTCCGATGACAATGCAGTAGTGCTAGAGATCCAGCGGAATGACCCGTCAAAGGAAGCACCGCGGGTGCCGAAGCGCGCACTCCCGGCAGAGTTCGCGTCGGGCATCGGAGAAGTATCCTCTGGACGTGCCGCCCATTTGGTCGATCGTTCACCAGAATAAGAGAGATCCTCAGGGAGCTGTTGGGTTGATGATTCACCAAAACAAGCAGATTTGGAAGGATTGCAACAGAGCGACGAGACGCCACCAAATTTGCCGCGCCGTGCTGGGAGGCAGCGGAGAGCGGAGAAGCGTTTTGACACAGGCACCGATCGATGGATCGGCATGACGCGGTGCATGCTGGCTGCATCAACTGAGCTGATGACCATGCAAGAGGTGCTTGCGCGGCCTGAGGGGAAGCAGTAGGATGCCGCCATCAAGTCTGAGTTGGCGTCAATTGCTGAAAATGACACGTGGCAGCTGGTTGACAGGCCGAAAGATGCCAAGGTCATCGGCTCCAAGTGGGTCTTCAAGACGAAGTTCATGAAAGAAGGTGTGGAGGAAAAGTACAAGGCGCAGCTTGTGGCAAAGGGGTATGCACAGTATAAGGGCGAGTACTACGATGAGACATTCACCCTCGTCGCCAAGTTCACAAACATCCGGACGATTCTCATGGTGGCAGCCGCGAACGGCATGGAGCTCCACAAAATGGACGTAAAGCCGGCCTTCCTCAATGGCATCATCAACAAAGAAATCTACATGGAGGTGTCGGAGGGGGTGGAGGCGCCGGAGGGCAAGGTGTGAAAGCCACAGAAGTCCTTGTACGGGCTAAAACAATGGCCCCGATGCTAGTACCAATAGATGGATAGCTTCATGGCACAACTCGGCTTCAAGCAATGTGAGTCGGATCACTGTGTGTACGTGTGGCACGGTAAGAAGCTCCATCAGATCGTCACACTCTACGTGGACGATTTGATCTTGTTTTCCTCAGACATGCTGAGTGTACAACAGCTGAAA
Source organism: Penium margaritaceum (assembly GCA_023375785.1). Taxonomy (NCBI): domain Eukaryota; kingdom Viridiplantae; phylum Streptophyta; class Zygnematophyceae; order Desmidiales; family Peniaceae; genus Penium; species Penium margaritaceum. The sequence continues at coordinate 343,944 of SZWC01000433.1, forward strand.
GAGCAACTGAGCAGCAGGTTCCAGATGTCGAACATGGGGGAGCTGGAGTTCTACCTCGAGGTGAGCATTTCGCAGAACCAGAGGGCGCGGAACCGGAGGGCGCGCACGCTTCAGCTTGGGCAGGCCAAATACAAAACCGAGGTGCTGAAGCGGTACGACATGGAGGACTGCAAACCAGTGTGCAGTCCTATCTCCATGACCTGTGAACTGAGTGCAGCAACGGCACCGCAAACAAAAGAAGAGCGGGAGGATATGGCAGGTGTGCCCTACCAATCGGCGGTGGGCAGCCTCATGTACGCCATGGTGGCAACTCGACCAGACCTGGCCTACGCGGTGGGCCAAGTGAGCAGGTACGTGGCCGATCCAGGGCCACTACACTGGCAGGCGGTCAAGCACATCCTCCGCTACCTACAGGCAAAGCGGCACGCACACGTGAGGTTCGATTGCAAGGTACGGGCGGACCCCTTGCACCTAGTCTGCTACACGGATGCAAACTATGCTGGGGATGTCGACAAGCGGAAGTCCACATCTGGCTACATGTTCTTCCTCACTGGTGTAGCGGTCTCATGGTGTAGTAGAAAGCAAGGCTGCATTGCCACCTTCACAGTGGAAGCAGAGTGCATCGTGCTAGCCGAGGCGGTCAAGAAGGCGGTGTGGCTCCGCATGGAGCTGGGCGTGCCAGAGCAGGAGCCTACGATGGTGCACGAGGACAACACCGGCTCCATCTCTGTGACCAACAACCCGAATCAGCACAAGAAGACAAAACACATTAACATGCGTTAACACTACGCAAGGGACATGGTACAAAAGGGGTAGGTGGTGCTGCAGCACTGCAGCACACACAACATGCTTGTGGATTGCTTGACCAAAGTGCAACCCGCGGACTGGCACGCGATGAGCGTGGCCGGGCTTGGAATGACCAGCTATGCTGGGCTGGAGGGCGCAGCGGAAGATGAGTGAGAGAAAACAGGAGCAACGGGCGTGACAGGTGCAAGGGGGAGAGTAATGAAAAGTTGCCCCTTCCGCATGCCCAAGTGTGGCGTAGGGAGGCGCTGACGAGCCGCCAAAAAGAGGAAAATCCACACCGGCGGATCTATCAGCTAGAGGATCACTGGGATCATAAAATGGATGAATTCCCCTTAAAGTTGACAGTTTGCTAAATCCAGTGGAAGTTGTTTAACCGGAATAGGACAAGTATCGAGGGAGATATGGCCTTCCAAAGTTTGGGTGTCCAAAGCGACTCTGGGAGCTGGCTGCGACTCGAAATCCGTTCGATAATCGACCGGACCAAGTAACAAAAGTACCATCTGGAGATTTTGCTCCGGAAGGTCTGCCAAGGAGTCCGGTGGATAATCCACTGGATCCTGTACTGCAGTTTGTTACTGAGGGACTTCGCCAAAATCCTGGCTCAGCGTCCAAATCTGAGTAGCACGTTTTGTTAGTCCGGGACTCGGTCAAAACTCTGACTACAGGTCCGAGGACAGGTTTCAAACCTGGTCACACCCCATCACCAAAGTCGACCCAAAAGTGGGAGGGGTGCGTGGAAATAGTGCAGGAGACCCCTACACCATGTGCCATGGGATCTGCGCCTTGGGAAAAGTGCTTTGCACATGAGAGAAGGTGACATGGCGTGTGCGCATCATGGAGGTGTTCGGCGTTTCTGTGTCTGGTGAGACCTGTGCTTTGGCAAGCGTAACTTGGGCTATGCTTGGCCGAATTGTGCACGGTTTGGTGCGTTGGAAAGCTCATGACTAAGCTCTATCAATGATGTGGTTGTCTATGCTACAAAACTAACTATGAATGCCGTTACTTCCTTTGCAAACTAACTGTCTCCAAATTCTTGCTCACATACCGTGAGGCAACCAGAAAGCTCACGCTTAGTCTCAGATTCGCCCAAAAACAGAGGACTTGAACCACGAAAGACGATCAGACGAACTTCGGGACCACACCACGTGGATTTCCTGATGGCATGTTTACAGGTAGTTTTGACAGCCTGTGGTTTGTTTTGTCGTTTATCGTTCCGCAACGTGGAGCTTGTTGAAGCTGGAGCCATGCATGTGGACCGATTTTGTCGCGCTGTACCCGACGTTTGTGCATCGCACGCAAGAGGACAGTGCTATTTCCAATGATTTCTTGCTGAATGGACGCAGTCGGCGGCAATGAGATATTGTCCACGGTGGAGTTTGCCGATGCCGTGCGCACCATCAACGGATGCCGGTGGCATGTGCAGACGTCCACTCACGGTCACAGGAACAGGTTCTATTAGTGAATCATTTTTTTGTACTGGTTTGCACTATGAACAGGTACTAACGTGTGGATTTAAGGTGCTTCCTTGTCAGTACATTGCGATAAGTTCACACCTACTGTCAAAATTTGACTAACACATTGGATCAACATGGACAACGACGTCCATCCAAATGGCCCGGCACACCATGGATGGGGTACTCCCATAGCGGACCCTGTGGCGGCTCATCGGGCATGGGTCGCATTGAAGGAGCAGTAGGACCGGTATGCAGCATGCAACCGAGAGTTGGGATGTGTAGAACCATCATGGGCCCTACCTCCTATGACTCTTGAACACATGGCTTGGAACACGGAAGTGCCCATGCCGAATAGTAGGCCGTCCAGCTGTCCCAAGCCATGGGAGCTACGGACATGGACCGAGCCACCGAATCCGTAGTGGGTATTCGGGTATTATTTCAGAGACAAGTGTGGGCATTCGGGTATTATTTCAGAGACAAGTGTGGGCATTTGATTATTTTTTCAGTGACAAGTATGGGTATTCGAGTGTTATTGTACTGATAAGTATGTGCATTCAAGTAACATGTCATTGAAAACTATGGGCATTCAAGCATTATTTCAGTAACAAGTATGGGCATGCGAGTGTTAATTCAACGGCAAGTTAGGGCATTCATGGGAAAACTCAAGGTCAACTAAGTATTGGTTTAGCATGCAAAGGTACACTTAAGACTGAGTTGGAAGTGTTGTATTCACAAAGACTCCATGTTCATGGGTACATTTGGTATACATTGCATGGGTACTGGAAGTCATTAAATCAATGGAAGTTATTGTAATGTTAACAAAGAACTGCATGTATTTAGAAAAACAAGAAGAAACACTACTACCCAAACCACTCTGGATCCAACCACTTTGGATCCAGGGCACTGCACAACCAGAGCCACTGACACACCTCACAGGTCCATCCCTACCATCCCTGACAGGATATTGCATCAAAGAAAATGTCCTCATTGGCATCATGCGAGTCGGTTTCTTCATCTTCTTCGTCTTCTTCTTTGTCTTCTTCTTCGTAGAAAATGTCTTCCCCGTGCCTGTCCCCTGATTCTGCTTCACTTGTATAGGCATCAATTGGAGATCCATCGGTTTATGTCACTATACAATGGCACATGCCTACATATCTTGTAGTTGTTGGCTGCCACAAGTAGGAATATAGTGTCTGACACACCAATGTTGCACCAAATCCTGAGAGGAACCCCACAGTCCATTCAAGTGGATGACATGAAGTCATGTTTGAGGGTCCTTGTCTTAGTGTTTAGACAGAAGAGACATTTAAATGAAAGGGAATGAAATGACCGTGTCAGAAGTCTATATGTACACATTCTTAGTTTCTGCTTCTGATTGGGTTTTACAATAAAGGCAATTGGACATCATTCATTCACAAGTATTGAGAAGTACACAAGCTGAGAAGCATTGAGTAGTAAACCATCTTCCAGAAACTGAGTTAAACAAAACTACTAAACCAACTACAACCCAAGTGAAAACAAGTCTACTGCACGAGTGCAATTCGGGGCCACTTGTGATCTGGCCTGCACCTCCTCCCTACGGACTGGTCTTTTGTACGCTTTGCAAAGCACACACATGGAAACAAGATAGTGAGAGAAACATGAATTTGGACAATGTTTTAAAATCCTTAATAAACATGAAGGCACACTTGCGGAATTGCAATGGAAGACACTGCATAACTGTTACCTGAAACAAACTCACCACATGCCAAAAGAATGGTTGATGCTGTCCACCTCGGCATGGAAAGCCATCCACAACTCCTCACGATTCTCTGCATCATTGTGGTCGACTCACCTTGGCATACCTGTCCAACCTCGTTGTGAACGGAGCTCGCGCCCGCGACGTGGGCCAGGCTGCTTCCACTTTGAGGTAGCCGGCTTCACAAGCCACACCTTTGGCAAGGGGAAAGGAGCGTTGTACGTCCATTTGTAGCTGAGGTTGAGATAGCCAAAGTCCACGCAAACCACAGGATTGAGGGAATTCTCCAACAGGAGATCGCAAGCATGTGGGCATGGCATCCCATACTCACACTAGCGGCCGCACGCTCACTCTTTGGTCTTGATATTGACGTCGCGTTCAGTGCCGTTTGGGCGCATTGCTGTGTCGCTTGTCCAGGACCCAGCCTCGTCCCCATTCAGGTCCAAACAGTACTCCCGGCTGCGGTCACAATTGTTTTTCACCTTCAGGTACAACGTCAGCGTGACGCTGCCCTCATGTGCCATCTTACGGCAAGTGTGCCAGAGCCTCTGCACAAATACGTGAAGGTTGACAAAACACAAATACAAGTACATTTTCCGGAGCTCCACGAGCTTGTTGTTGAGGGACTCCATGGCGTTGCTGGTGGTGTACCCTCCGCAAGGTACAGGGCAGTAAAGCTTACTCCATCGTTCCTCGGGGATGCCGGGCTCACCATTACCACCCAGCAGGTAGTCCACAGTCCTTAAAACTGTCTGCCGTGTCTCTGCCAGGCAGGCATCGCAATCTGCTTGAGTTTTCACGTGGGCGAGGTTCCACAGCAGAGAGCCCGACCTGCCCTGGCACCAGGCCTGCACGTTGTACATGAGGTGTCATGTGCAGTAGGTGTGCGTTGCACCCGGTGGTTTGGCCTCCGCGATGTTCGCCAAGCCTTTCTCACACTCTGAAATGACCGTGAGAAACCTGTGCAGCGGTCGGGTAGGCTGCTGCCACAAGCTTGCAAAACCACGTCCGATTGTGCTCGTCCTCTCTAGACACCAAAGCGTAGGCTGCAGGCATGGCGTTGTCGTTTGCGTAAAAAAAAATCATGATGAACAGTATCTATTTGTGCCCATTCTTCAGGTGGGTACCATCCATGACGAGCACTCACCGAGTGTACTCAAAAATTCTGTGGCAGGCTCCGGGTGCAATGAATGTTGAAAAATTGCCCCTCCGTATGCCCAAGTGTGGCACCGGGAGGCGCCGACGAGCCGCCAGAAAGTGGAAACTCCGCGCCTGCAGATCAGGCGACTTGAGAATGTTTCAGATCCTAAAATGAAGGATAGCCCCTCAAAGTTGACAAGTCGCTGAATCCGGTGGAAGTTGTTTCGCCGGAATCGGACAAGTAACGAGGGAGATATGACCTTCCAAAGTTGGGGTGTACACAGCGGCTCTGGGTGCCGGCTACGACTTGAAATCCGGTCGATAATCGACCGGACCGAGTAACAAATGTACCATCTGGAGAAAACTGCTCCGATAGGCCTGCCGAGGCGTCCGGTGGATGATCCACCTGATCCGGCGGATCATCCACCGGATCCAGTAGTGCAGGTTGTTACTGAGGGACTTAGCCAAAAACCTGGCTCGGCGTCCAAACTCATTAGTACATTTTGTTACTCGGGGACTTGGTCAAAAATCTTACTGCAGGTCCGCGGACAGGTTTCGAACCTCGTCACACCCCATCACCAAACTCGACCCAAAAGTGGGCAGGGTGCGTGGAAACAGTGCAGGGGACCCCAACACCACGTGCAATGGGATCTGCGCCTTGGGAAAGGCGCTTCGCACGTGAAGGAAGGCGCCACGCTGTGTGCGTGCCATGGAAGCGTTAGGCGTTTCTGTGGTGGGTGAGACATGCGCTTCGGCAAGCATAACTTAGGCTACGCTTGGCCGAATCATGCACGGTTTGGTGTGTTGGAGAGATCATGACTAGCCCTATAAATGTTCTGGTCATGTCCATGTACAAACAATAACGCAAAATGACGTTATCCTCTTCGCAAAACTGACTGTCTCAAATCCTCTCCCACATAGCGTGAGGCGCCCAGAAAGCTCACGCTTCATCTCCGAACTTGCCAAAACAAGCCGTGCAAATGCTAGATGACCAGAGCCACGTTGGAAAAGAATTTCCAACAAAGGGTTATGGGCCCACATGGCTGACGGCCAAAAAAAGTCCTGCACAGCTTTCGCGAGCAACAAGATGATCGGGAGAGGCGATCGCCACGGTGCACGGTGTGCACGCAACGAGCGACGAGAGAGGCCGATGCTGGGCTCTCTGCGTGCTCAGGCGGTGGCGGTACAAGGACAACAGTGCGGCAGGAGGCCTGCCACATCGAAGAGGGCAGTTGCTGCAATGGGTCCTTGCGAGAAGGCGGACGGCGTGAAAATCCACGCCGGTGGCACCGGGCTTCTCCATGTAGCATTGCAGCAGGCTTGGCTGAGCCATGCCATGAACTGCCTTGAGGCGGTGAGATGGGCAGAAATCAGCTATGGCGCTCGGTTCTCTGTTCGACTCGTTGACTCCTACGTTGGATTGCCTCAATCCCTCCGAAGCATCCACACCCATGTGGAGGAGCGCTTGCAGTAGGTCAAGTGGAACGCGCATCGCTTCTGTGAGCATGCCGGCGTGACTACCTGCAGCAATGAGGCGCTCGTGGTGGCTTTGCCCAGTGGCAAGGCAACCCTTCACGCATCCAGTGGAGTGCAACGGACAGAGCAGCAGACCATGAGAGGGCGCGGGACGGCATCTTCATCCACCTACGTCGGCCGCCACCAAGCTGGAGACGGCGACACAGGGAGCGAGACGCGACCAACGGGCACCAATTGTCGTGGTGCCGTGCGTAGGGCCAGACGGCGTGGTGGCATGTTATGCCACATGTGGGTGACGTGCACAGCGGAAGTCGTGGACCTTGCCAGGATCTCGGGAGGAGGACGACACACCAGGTCCGCAGTCATCACGCGCCGGGGTCAGACGCTCCAAAAGTGAGGAGCGCGGCCGGGCGTTATCGAGGACGGCCGGGTGGCATGCTGGAGGCATGCCCAATCTCCACAAGTGACCTAGCCGGAGTAGAGAGGCGGAGCTTGCGTTGGAAAGCTGGCCGGAGGAAGCTGTGGGACAAGCTGTTGGCAGCGCCAGAGGAAGCGACCCGCAAGCTGCCGGAGGAAGCTACCACAAGATGGCTGCCGTTGAATTACTCCACAGGGGTACAAGGTGGAGAAATGCAAAAAAATGGAGGGTGGTACTCGTCCTCATCCACAAGGAAGTGGTAGGTGGGGCCTTTGGGGTCGCCACAACCTTGCTCACAGTGGAGAGAAGGAGAGTGCAAGGTGCTACTGCAAGGGGGAGGCGCATGCAAAACAGCGAGGACGGCCTCTACTCATCAAGCTCCATGATTGGCAGGAGAAGCGTCGGCGTTGGGCGCGACGCATCATGGCCATGGGTAAGTGGAGTAATGCTGGATCAATGGCACAAGAGGCACTGACACGTGGCGAGTTCAAAAGGGAGCTCGCAGAACACACATCGGTGTGGGGCCAAGAGTACACACATGTGCAGCAGATCGTAGCAGTACAACAGTAACACCACGAGAGGGCACCGACACCAGCCGGCGCAAAACTCAACCCAGGAAGCTGCGAATGTCCGCACGCGTCATCAGCCGGGAGGGCTGGACTGGACGCACGGTGGGACAAAATGCGCAGCAGAACCGGGCTAGGCTCAACAACCCCAAATAGGCAGCAGCTGGTCGAGCCACCACAACACCAAGTTTGGTGGAACAAAATGGCTACCGTGGCAGGCAAGGCGCAGCGCGCGTGTCAAAGAGGGGGAGCTGGCACCATGCTTCAAAATAGAAGGCATATCCTGGTGCAAGTCAACTACAAAAACAATGAACAACAAAATCACACCACAAAAGGTGGTTTGGGCGTCTTCATCGTGTACCAGAGCTGGAGTGCGACACGTCAGTGCTGACGGGAGGTCGGCACGTGCGCGTCAATTCCAGGCAGCAGATGTACACTCAATGGAGAGAAGGCGCCATCAGGTTGAGCAACAGCAACACCAAGTGATGCACGCGCTTGTAGCAGCAAAGAGAAGTCTTTTGCGCCAACAAGCAAGGAAGCAGTCCACTACGGGTGGATGTGACAAGGCTCACGTTGGGTCCAAGCGGGGACGTGCCAAGGGTGCTGCAGAATGCAGGATGACCTTGATGGAGCAAAAACGGCTCCAATGGCAGCGAATGAAGCAGCAGCAGTGGCGCTGTTAATGGCTTCCGCTGGAATTGAAGGCTAGCTGAAGGCGAGCGCCTCCAACGCCTCAAAACAAAAGAGGCGGGTTGAATCGGCAAGCATCGGCAACAAGGGAGCAGCAGCCGCCAAGTCGCCAAGAAGCAGACGGGTGGCAAAATGGGCCATGCCATGCAGCAAGTTGGCTGCAAATGCTGAGGGACCATGAGTGGTGGCAAGTGCAAGTGGACGCACCAGGCCACCTCGGCCAGTGGTCACACTAGCACAAGGCTGAGTGGATGCGAGAGCCGTCAACCATAAGGTGCAGACTCAAGACGCAAAAGCAAAGCTGAGGAGGGATGCACCATGCGGCAGGCAAGCCTGACGTGCAAGAGCACAATGGATAGGTGGCTAAAAGAGCCGCGGTCTCCACGGTGCGGCTCGGCACGGGACAGAAGCAGCCGCAAACTCCAATGGCAGCAAGGCGAGGTGGCAGTGGTATGAGGCCATGCGCACGCTCGCGGAGCAGCCGGGAGCATTGAAAGCTATGTCCACTGAGGGCATAGTTGCAGCGGTGCAAGAGCACCACGATCCTGCTGGAGGAAGCTACTGGAGAAGGCTGCTGGTTTATGCCAGAGGAAGCTTCCAGGAAAGCTGCCAGGGGGGGCTGCAGCACAGCTTCAGCAGCAGCGGCATCGACATGAGCGTTGAGAACACACTACACCAGGGGGAGTGGTTCCCGCTCCTTGACTACGAGGAGCCGGCAAATGCGGAGGTTGAAGATGCGACGTCGAAGCGCAGCGGTGCAGCAGGTGCAGCTGCCGACGCGGAGGACTCCGACGACATAGAAGCCGGGCTGAAGATCCGGTGAAAGACCCGTCGGAGGAGGCACTACAAGTGCCAAAGCGTGGACTCTTGGTGGAGTTCGCATCGGCTGTCGGAGAAAATTCCTCCGCACGCGCCGCCCGTCCGGTCGATGATTCGCCGGAGCGGGAGAGACCCTCGGGGAGCCGTCCGGTTGATGATTCACCGGAGCGAGCAGAGTCGGAAGGATTGCAGCAGAGCGTGTATGCACTGCAATGCAGGCACTGGTCGATGGACCGGCATGACGCGATGCATGCTGGCTGCATCAATGGATCCGGCAACCGTGCAAGAGGCGCTTGCGCGACCCAAGGGGGAGCAATGGGATGCCGCCGTGAAGCCAGAATTGGCATCCATTGCGCAAAAAAAAGAAGAACGGACATGACTGAATAGGGGCAGGTGGTGCTACAGGGTTGTAGCACACACAACAAACTTGCGGATTACCTGACCAAAGTGCAACCCGCGGTCCTGCACGTGAGCGTGGCCGGGCTTGGGAAGACCAGCTATGATGGGCTGGAGGGCGCAGCGGAAGATGAGTGAGAGCAAGCATGAGCAGCGGGCATGGCAGGTGCAAGGGGGAGAATGTTGGAAAAATGCCCCTCCGCATGCCCAAGTGCGGCGCCGGGAGGCGCCGACGAGCCGCCAGAAAGAGGAAACTCTGCGCCGGCAGATCTGGCGACTTGAGAATGTTTCAAATCCTACAATGAAGGATTGCCCCTCAAAGTTGAGAAGTCGCTGAATCCGGTGAAAGTTGTTTCGCCAGAATCGGACAAGTAACGAGGGAGATATGACCTTCCAAAGTTGGGGTGAGCGCAGCGGCTCTGGGAGCCGGCTGCGACTCGAAATCCGGTCGATAATCGACCGGACCGGGTAACAAATGTACCATCTGGAGAAAATTGCTCCGATAGGCCTGCCGAGGCGTCCGGTGGATGATCCACCTGATCCGGCGGATCATCCACCGGATCCAGCAGTGCAGGTTGTTACTGAGGGACTTAGTCAAAAACCTGGCTCGGCGTCCAAAACTCAGTAGTACATTTTGTTACTCGGGGACTTGGTCAAAAATCTTACTGCAGGTCCGCGGACAGGTTTCGAACCTCGTCACACCCCATCACCAAACTCGACCCAAAAGTGGGCAGGGTGTGTGGAAACAGTGCAGGGGACCCCAACACCACGTGCAATGGGATCTGCGCCTTGGGAAAGGCGCTTCGCACGTGAAGGAAGGCGCCATGCTTTGTGCGCGCCATGGAAGCGTTAGGCGTTTCTGTGGTGGGTGAGACCTACGCTTCGGCAAGCATAACTTAGGCTACGCTTGGCCGAATCGTGCACGGTTTGGTGCGTTGGAGAGCTCATGACTAGCCCCATAAATGTTCTGGTCATGTTCATGTACAACAAATAACGCAAAATGACGTTATCCTCTTCGCAAAACTGACTGTCTCAAATCCTCTCCCACATAGCGTGAGGCGACCAGAAAGCTCACGCTTCATCTCTGAACTTGCCAAAACAAGCCGTGCAAATGCTAGACGACCAGAGCCACGTTGGGAAAGAATCTCCAACAATGAACACCCGGTCGAACACGCTAGTTTCCTGGTCCTTGTCAGCCTTCACGATGGCCAGCAAATCCACCTTCAAGAGCTGCATGAAACAGCACATTTAACACGATTAGCCCAAAACCAGAAACAGAAGTGAGGCGTTAGAAAAGAACCATAAAAACAAAATGGGAAAAGTCAGATGTACCTCATCAACCTATCCAAGGAACATGCTCCACAAATCTGATCTCTTCTCGTACATCTTCTCCATACAAACCTTCTTGGCGCAATATAGGATGGTATACAGTACCTTGGTGTTGCCGACCTTCATTACGACTGCATGCAGCGACTTTGGTTTTGCCGACGGGTCCTTTGCGAGGGTGTTTTCGATGTGCCATGCCACCCACCGCGTGGAGCGCACAAGGTTACCCCGGCTAACTCTGGGGTCACAAAGGTGGCCTTCAGTGAAGGACGTGATGTTGAACGCTCTGGACCTCTTGTTGTACGCCGCACGCACGATCCACGAGCACTTCTTGGCAATGTACTGCTTGCACCGCGCCACAAAACGCGTGTGGTCACTCTTCAGCCGCCTCAACGACATGCGGTTGTGAACCGCATACTCTTCCATGGTCTCAAACGACGATCCGCCTGGGAATTCCATCTCAACCCTTTGCTTCTTTGGGATTGCATGGTATGGGGTCGGCTTGGCAATGTTTCAGGAGGCAGCCTTCGCCATGGCGCCGACTGCCCTTGCCTCATCATTGGACCCGACAGGCAGGCCCTTGGTCGAGTGCACACGACCACCAGCATGGGACATCCTCAGGGGACCCTCAGTTTTATGGCATGGGGCACCATCCATTGCAGTGCGTCGTGCATTGTCCTCCTCGTGAGGAGGAATTTGCTGCGTCAAGAAAGGCTTGTCTGTCAAATTGTCGACGCAGTTGTCGGGTGGGAACCACAAAGACGTGACGGCTCCACCACCTCTGTGGTGCGTGTACTCCACCAACATGGGTACCTCATGCAGAAAACATGGCTCTACATGATTTAGATGCCCCCGTTCATCTCCCATACGCATTACATGAGGCATTCGTGAGGGCGTGTAACATCATCAACGATGAGCTGCACCACACTAGCCAGCAAGGCTGGAATCCTCCACAACGCGCAACCCTTGATGCAGAAAAAACATTTTCCAACCTTAGGTGTGACAGCAGCCAAGGGAAGCATATGGTAGCCCTCCATGATGGGAGGTACATTGCGACTCGGGAAACTGGCGGAATTTACAACGAGATAGGCTGTCACAATAAGATAGGAATCTGCACGAAGACAGGGACGCTTTCAAGGAGAACCGATTTGCGATCCAGTAAACTTCGAGGATCCATCAATACACGCAATCAGATGACGCAATCAGCCATGTAGTGTGCAGCGTGTATACACGAGCGGACTCCTTGCAATATCATATGTAACACCACCTTGAACAAGGCGTCAGAGCCCTAGCAAACCACATCACTTGCATTCCATATTACGCTCACATCGGCACACAATGCAGTAGCAAGTCGTCTCATCATCGATGTTGAAATCCATCTCAAATCTGTTAAAACCATGAAGTATATTGTTCTTGTTCTTCCCATGCACTGCCTCACTGACTCATACTCTGATCTCTTGACTGGTGTACATGCTCGTGCAGACGACAGTAGATGGACGTTGATGCCGACGAGGCGTTGTGCGGTGGAGAGGACGTGCTGCCGTGGAGCCAAGCATGTGGTTCTCCTCCCCCTTGTGCTTCTGACACTGCACCCTCACACAACCAGCTCCATCGGCAGCTACCCTTCGCTGTCACGCCATCAGTAGTCGTAATTGGCTCTCAGGAGCAGTGTAGTTGGCACCTGATTTCGGGCTGCCATAACTCCTCGTAGCTATTTTTCTTGCTGATTCTGCATGCACGACTGTGTTTGCAGCGTGGTTAATTTGGTATGGTCCAGAGTTTTGGCAAAACGGACAATGCCCGGGTTTTGGGTTGTCTCGTGTCTGGCAAGGCTCATGAAGGAAGTTTTGCCAGACATGAAAATGCTAGGATTTTCCTGGTTGGATTGTTTTCTGAGTAACAAGCCACGCAGAGCTAATGTGAGGCTAGAACTGGGAGGGGTCTCAGTCAGTTTCTTATTCTTCATTCCTAATCAGTCATTGCTTCCTTCCAACTGCTTTCTGGCGCTAACTATGGCGCGCGTACTTCTGAGTAGCAAACCAGAGCTCTCAGACTTTGACTCTAGTACAGAAAACTGATGGGGCAGACTAAGCAACGAGCGTGGGTTCCCGCAAGCTGCATCAACAATGCCACTGCCCCAACCTGCGGACAAGCTAGTCCGTTTTTCCGTATCAGAGCCATTGCGCATCAGACGCAGTAGCAGCAGTGACGTACAGGTTCCTAGCTACGCCGGCGGACCTCCCATATGCGCCGGCACAGGGGAAATGCAACCGGATTTTTTCCAGCAGCAGTGACCTGCCTGGTGGCGGCGTCAGAATTTTTCCCGCGGTCACTAGGCCAGGGGAAATGCTACCGGATATTTTGTGGCAGCTCTGATCCCCATGTTTGACGCAGGGAGGTGGGCGGCCAGCGCAGCGACGTCATGCAACCTGCTGGCGACGATGCACATGGAAACGTCAACTAGAGGTGTGAGTGACCCGCAGCAGCAGCAGCAGCAGCAGCAGCAGCGATGGCGGCGGCAGCGGCGGCAGCAGCAGCAGCGAGAGAAGTAGCAGTAGCGGCAGCAACAGGAGAGACGCAACAGCAGCAACAGCAGCAGCTACAGTGTTAGACACAGCTGCAACAGTAAGGATCAGCATTAGAGGCAGCAGCAGACACCTAAGAGGGAGAGGAATGAGGCAGGAGCACTTTTTGTAGCTACTGCCCAGTCCTCGCACCTTCCTGGAAGCCGCGTGGACAAGGAGGAGACGCAGAAGGAAATCGCGCCAGCCACCCACGTCCCCTACGCCCCACTGCACCAGACAGAAACGGATGTCAAAAATCATGCGCAGAGGCTCGTTGGAAAGCTTAGGCAACAAGATTTTCATAGCCACCATAATCGGCTTGTTTTGTGGTCTGTAGACTCCAGCATTAATCGTCCCGCGTCTCAGATCCTGAAGTTCTTAACATTTATAGCTGAGCACGTTTTTAGGTCATTTTGGTACTTTTCTTCACCTTTTCAAGCCAAGACTTCCACCACTGCATTCAGAACAGTCGAACGCACCTGTGGTCCAATATTTGCTTGATTTGGACAACCTTGTTTTTAAGTGTTGAAACTTTTAAATCTCAAAATTCAGCACTTCGTCAAATTTCTGGAATGGAGGTCAATTTTTGCCACCATCCCAAATCAGCGCGAAATGCAGTCAGATTTTTCATCAGACCACTTCCATCGTCCAGCTCTTAACTGAGGGAAGATTGCGCACCAACCCGACGTGGGGCGGTAGCAGTAGCAGCGGCAGCAGCCGCCATGGAAACAGCAACAGTACCAGCAGCAGCAACAGCAGTAGCAGCAACACCTTTGGCAACGGCAGTAGCAGCAGCAACAGCAATAGCAGTGGCAACAGCAGCAGCAGCAGCATTGGCAGCGGCAGCAGCATTGGCAGCGGCAGCAGCAGTGGTAACAACAACAGCGGCAACAATAGCAGCAGTAGCAGTAGCCATAGCGGCAGCAGAGACATCAGCAACCTCAGCAGTAGGGAAAGTGCCTTGTCAAGGCAATGCCTCTGGTACAGAGGATAGCTCTGCAAACCAGCCCGCGGCAGATCTCGTAGCGGAACTGCAGCGCCAGGTCGATGAGCTGCGCCGGATGCTTGCCGTAACCAGTACCAGTGAGATAGTCGTCCCTAGACAGCCTGGTCCAGCTCTGAGTGCGGCAGCGCAGATACCCGCGCAGCAGCAGGTGTGGCAACAGGAGCACATGGGTACCAGCATCCTTGGCGCTGGAGCGACTGGCCCCTCTCCGCGCAAGAACTTTGAGTCTCCTCCTCCTACCCTCGTTGGAAATGAGAAGTTCCTGTTTTTGGAACTGCTCTACCGCATCTGGGCACAGGGGGAGGGCCTGTGGCCATGCTACACCTTTCCACACGACGACGCCGTCCCGGAGCAAGCGCTTGAGGCTGGCCATTCCGTCCATGCACTCATCCTTGCTGCACCCGATGCTGACCGCACAACCCAAGAACCGTTTCTCGGTGACGCCGCTGACGGCACCAGCGATGATCCTCGGCAGGTGTGGGACACGCTGACGCGGCCGTATCGTGCCTCTGGCCAGGCACCTATCAGTCGCCCCCTCAAGGAGTTCGGCTCCCTTCACATGAGGGATTCCGAGTCCTTTTCCACCTATTGGCACCGTGCACACAATATCCTGCACCGGCTCAAGACAGCCGTGCCTCCCTTGCTTGTTGCCCTCCTCATCATCAAGAATGGTGCCACTCCTGAGTTTGCGAACATTTGCAGAAGAGGACATTGCGTCCTCTTCTGCCTACCCATCCTCAAGGCGCTGGCGACCCTGGGTACCTTGATGACCTTGGCATACGACCTCTTTCTCAGCGTGGAGGAAGCACACAAGAACACACAGCTTCAATGTGATGGCTCTTCTACAACCGTTGCTACCACCTCTGGTGGTTCCTCTACCCCTCCCATCTGCATGTCCTCCTCCGGCAGTGGCAAGGGCAAGGGAAAGAAGGGCAGGAAGGAAAAGGGCAAGGGGCAACAGTCTTCCTCCTGTGGTACCACCTTGATGTGCCACAACTGCGACCAGACGGGGCACGGGTGGTACACGTGCCCCATCCCTAATGAGGCCTGCATTGTCGCTACCTTGCGCCATCAGCGTGAGCGTCACATTGGTACCTTTGCTGCTACCACAGGCACTCCCTTCTCCCCTGGTAGCACTGTAGCCATCACCTACTCCACCTTGCAGCCAGCTTCTCAGCCTCGACCGTAGCTTCCATTGTTCCTTCTTCATCAGTAACAACAAGAGCGGTATGTCCCACCATAGCCACATCCGTATGTGGTACCGTTCCACCAGCAACAGTATGCTCCGGCGTAGCTAATGTAATACCCACAGCCTCCACCCCAGTGGAGCTCGTATCCCCCATCCGACGCTGTGACCCCGGAGTCCGTGGTACCCGTCGACTCCGCTGCTCGGATCCGCCAGCTGTAGAGCTTCATCACCACGCAGCTCAGCATCACGTCTCCTCCTGAGGGAAGTACGAGTTGTGTGACTGCTAGGCAAGAGGTCTCCCACTGCCAGACAGAGACCGACCTCCAAGGGGACCTCGAGGAAGCTGCCTGTAGCCCTTCAGGGCCGGCTTTGGATGATGTTGCATGGTTGGATGACTGGCATGACTGTTTTGCATTTGTCCCGTCTGCTCACCTTGCGACCTACGTCTCCCTTCCCGCGTCCAGTTTTGTCGCTCACTGTAACGTCATGGCCTCGGTTTTCGACCTTGATGGCACCTGGATCATCAACTTTGGGGCCACGCATCACATGAACACCTGTCGCCAGGCGTTCAGCATGCTTGGTCCCGTTCAGAATGTTCACAGTGTTTGGACAGGGTCGGAGTAGGTCTTGCCGATCCGTGGTGTTGGCGTCATTCATTTTTGCAGTCTGTCCGGTGACGTCTTCATGACCGATGTTCTACATGTGCCAAGTTTGTAACTCAGTCTCATGTCTGTCACGTCTCTCGACCTCATGAGCATGGATGTCCGTCACTCTTGTGCCATGGGCACTGTTTCCCTTTACCCGTCTGGTCAGGTCATGTTCCGTGCTGCTTTCCGTGACAACCTCTGGCATGTCACTCGACTTCCTTCATCAGTGTCCCCTTCCTCGTCCGATACTAGTCGGACAAGGAAGGGGACACTGATGAAGGACGTGCACCAGTGTTCTTTCCAGTTTTCTGATGAAGGACGTGCACCAGTTTTTCCCACCAGTTTTCTCACCAGTGTTCTTTCCCCCAAGCACGTGCACCTTCTCCATTGTCGCCTTTGCCATATACACTCCAATGCTATTGATAGCATGCTCCGTACCCAGCCCATGCTCGGACTCAATCCCTCTACTTTCCGATGGCCTTGCCATACCGAGTGCATCGACTGCGCTCATGGCGAGATGAACCGAGCCTCCTACCCTGCCTCCTCTTCTCCGATCACTCACCCGCTAGAGCTCGTCCACTCGGAACTCATGGGCCCTCTTCCAGTTACATCTGTTGTCGAGGATGGCTAGTATGTGCTGACCCTCACAATGACTAATCCCGCTATCGCGGTGTCATTTTCCTTCTTTGGAAGAGCGACGTGGCCTCCGCCATCCGTGCGTGGCACCTCGCGGCTGAGCGCGAGTGCGTTTGCACCCTCTGTTGTTTTCATTCTGACCGCAACAGGGAGTACATAGGGGACACTACTGCCTATCTCGCCAGTCATGGGGTCCGTCATGAGACGTTTGCCCCTGGGACACCGCAGCAGAACGGTGTCTCCGAGCGTTTGAACCGCACCATGGCCGATGCTGTCCACACCATGCAAGTCGAGTCCAGTTTGTCCGAGGGCTTCTTATTTGAGGCCATGTCCTACATGACCAGGGTGTGGAACCGTGTTCCCCATGGTCCCGTTCCCCGCCAGGCTAGTCCGTACACATTGTGGTGTGGTCAGCGGGCCGATCTTCAGCCTGCTCATGTTTGGGGATGCGCCGCGAGCGTCTAGCTTGCCTAGGACCAACGGGATGGGAAGCTTGCCACTCGCGGCCGTCTCTACACCTTCGTCGGTGTCTCGCGTTAGCCTAAGGCTTGGCGCTTCTAAGACCCGGTCCAGCATCGCGTTGTTGAGTCCCGCGATGCCCTGTTCTTTGAGGACCTCTTCCCTCGCAACCTCCCTCGCGTCCGGTCTACATCATCTCTGCTTCCGTCGCTATCGTCTCATGGGGGAGATACTTGTCGCGTTGCCGCTCCGGCTTCAACAGCACAGGTCATCCAACTTGCATCCACACCCTCGGCAGCAGATGGCCCAAGTGCCCCTCCCTTGCCGCCCACCTCACCGCCCAGTTCCCTTGTCGGTGATGTCGTGTGTCGGTTGGAGACGAAGTGTTCCGCTAAGTCCTCAGGCCAGTCTGATCCCTTGGCTGACCCCCTTCCGGCCTCCGATACGCCTGTCCCCATGGATCCGTCCATGTCTTCAGGTTCCCTGGCATCGGACCCGGTGCCTACCCCTGATTTGCCACCTCGTCCTCGCCGGGCTCCCTCTGCAACCACTGGCACCCCGGTGCACCAGATCTACACCCAAACTCCTGGTGGCATTCTGCAGCCCCGTAAGTCGGCGCTACCCCGGGGTCCTCGCACCAGGGCCCCCCGTTTAGCCTCCAGCACACCCGTTGACACACCTTCTTTTCCACACACTGTTGTGAGCGGTGAGCCTGGCATCAAGGTCCTTGGCCTGACGGCCCTTGGTCTCGTTGCTCAGGACACTCACCCTTACTCGGCCCTCGGTTACGCTCTCATCTCCCAGGATCATCGTCGTGTGGTCTTCACCCCTCTGGCGCGGGCTCATGTAGAACCTTGAACTGTCCGTATGCTGACGGCATAGCCTTTCCCACTGGCACCCAACCCACAGAGCCTACTTGAGGCCCATGCCGCCTTCGACGTAGACCAATGAGAGGCTGCCTGTCGGGAGGAGCTTGCTGCCATCAACGAGCACGTAGTGTTCAAGCTCGTGGAGCTCCCCCCTGGCTACAAGGCCATCGGGGCAAAGTGAGATGTTCGCCGGAAGTGGAAGCCAGATGGCACCATGGACAAGTACAAGGACCGGCTCACTGCCAAGAGCTTCTCCCAGGTTGCTGGAGTGGACTAAGACCAGGTCTTTGCTTCGGTTGGTCGTTTCAGCACCAGCCGGGTGCTTTTCATTCTCGTCGCACAGCATGGTTGGGAGCTCCACCAAATGGACGTGAGCAATGCCTTTCTTCACGGCGCTCTCGATGGTGAGGAGCTCTACATGGTCCAATCCCCTAGCTTTGGGGACAGGACGGGCCGAGTCTGGCGACTGCGGAAGGCTTTGTATGGCCTCAAGCAATCTCCTTGGTGCTGGAACATCGAGATCAGTCGTACCCTTCTGAAAGGCAGATTTCTCCATAGCACCACAGACCCGGCACTCTTCATCACTCCTCCTAGGTGTCCCTTTGTTGCGATTCTTGTCTATGTGGACGACCTACACATCACGTCTCCCGACCTTGCCGCTGTCGAGTGAGTGAAGGAGTTGCTAAAGGCAACCTACAAGATGAAGGATCTCAAGCCAGCGTAGGTGTTTCTTGGCATGGATATTGAGCGCAATCTCGCGCACGGTACCACGCGGGTACATCAGGCAGCGCATGTTCGGACGCTAGCCAACTGCTTCACCGATCTCCAAACGACTGTTCCCGAGTGCCTCCACTCCGATGACCCAAGACAGGCGGGCAAAGCTGAAGGCCACTTACACCAGTACCTTGGGTGTCGCGGTGGACATCACGACGTTCCTCCGCGTCATTGGGTCACTCATTTTTCTTGCCACCACCACACGTGCCGACATCGCCTTTGTCGTAAATGTCCTCGTCCAGTTTTCACAGGCCCCACACCTGCTACACCTTGATGTAGCCGTCTGTGTGTTGTGATGTGTGGTCTCCACCCCACGCTGAGGCCTCACATTTGGACGGCAACTGTCCGTTGCCGGGGCTGAAGCGGATGGTGCACAACCTTAGTGATCAAGTTGTCGCTAGTCGTGCTGACGTTGTATCTCCTCTCTTCACCACTTCTTCCACCACGTCACATGCCTTTGCTGACGAATCTTCTTAGCTACCATCGAAGTTTTCATCGCAGGTAATGACCATCCTTTTCATCCTACGGTCCTCTGCTGGTATGGATCCTACACGGGACTGTTCTTCTGCGAGTTGATCTTGTTGCACTCTTGCTCGATGATGGTATTTTCCTGACGCAAAAGGCCCGTCTTGTCTTGGGTACATCGATGACCTTATTGCATTATGTGATCTTGAAGGTCGTGGGGAGTCTATGTGCCCATTGACTAAGACTGCACAGGGATGTGCGACTCTTGATCCAGCCCTACTGGCAGCATCATTGGCCACCAAACTAGAGTCGGACACTGTAGAGGATGCTGAGGGACTATAGTTCTCGAAGTGGTCAAGGCAGTTGCTCCATCAACAGCTCCACAGTCCTCAAAGACGGCACAATTTGTTAGAGTGGAGGTGCCTTCGACAGGATGCACAAGAGGCCTGCACAACTCCTCTTGTGACCCTACAAACAACGACAGAAGTATCAGAGAGAGCATCATCTGGTACCCCGCTAAAGTCGGATAATGAAGATCATGTTGTACGAAGTGTTCTTACACGATGGATATGAGGGTGCCAGAAAGTGAAAAGAATAGGTTGCTTGATAGAAATCATCTGGCATGACAGTTACGTAGAGGATTTTTTATAGGTTACAACACAATATATGGAACTCAATTTGGAGTCTGTTTGAGTGAGATATGGATATCCAAAGTTTGGAGATCATGGATCGGATTCAAGTGGCGACCTGAGCACTTTGAGCACAAAAAGCGGCCAGAATCATTGACCAAGACGGCTGAGACCGGCCTTCAAGGAGAAAAGACGGCTGGAGGACCTCCAGGAGACTTTAAGGAAGGATGAGTTCATAATCATTGGATGTGCAGGTCGTGGGAGATACAATTCTCATGCATGACAAGGTGACTTTCGCTCATCCCACTAGGGTAGGAGAGTGTGTTGAAGGGTAAAATTCGATAGAGTGTATCTCAGTACTCCCTTGGCCAAATGAGGCATACAAGGGCTCACTAGAAATCTGTGAAAACTTACTTTCTCACTCAAGAGTCCATTCAGACATTCACATTCCCTGAAATCTTAAATTTGCTTCCGTTATTACTGGGGCTGACCCCAGTTCCCATCATTATGAAGGTGCCTATGCCAGCTACAGCATCTACAGCTCCACAGGTTGTACATGCTCTATCAGCTGGAGGTGTCCTCATTGATGGATTGGTAGCAACGGGGGTCATGCTGTACCTGCTGTCAGAATGGCCGTGCTAATGATGGGGGACAGAGAGGTAGAGGCAGTAGCAAAGGGAGCATCATTGGCTATCGCACAAGAGTCAAAGAGTGCAGAGAACGTTGCAAGGAATCTAGCGGTGGAGGTGGTCCCGGTAGTTCCAGCATTGGCAGCTCTAGATGTCATTGTTTTGCCATGTGCTTCAGATGTTTCCAGTGCTAGATTAGCAGTAGTGATTTCTGATGTGACACCGTCTGTCGTGCATAAAAAGGGAGACACAAAGGTCTTTGCTCAGGAGGCGCTACATTATTGCCTCACTGACCTTGAGTGGTTGTACGCTCTCAACATGCTAGGAGATGTTGAGCGTTCAACTCAACAATTTTCCATAGAGGCATGTGGTCCAGAGAACATGGACAGTCCTAGAGCAGTGAAAGAGCACCAACATGACATGTCAAAGTCAGCCATTTTTTGTTCCAGTTCACAGCTAAGCAAAAAATGACTTCGTCTCTTCTGAGGAGGAGCTTGCTCTGCCAGCCATTGAGCCTACAGTTGTGGCTGTTCAGGTGCATCTCTTGACTGCGTGATAGCAGCTTCGAGATGCCCAACGTGTGAACCTGGTTGACTCGACAATTTTCACTGCGAGCGCTTATGGACTTCAGGAGTTCAAGGAGGGCGACCTTGATCTCATAGAGACAGGGTTCCTAGTTGAGTGGGAGCATTCAAAGGTGTTGCAAGCAGCGAGAGAGGATGCTATAGGTTCCGTTCATATAGCAAAGATGGCCTTTGCTACAGCGAGAGAGGCATCAACAGCTGCACGTGCACAGACTACTATTTCCTCACTCACAATGTGGCAGGTCAGCAGAACTACCTCTTCCATCTGCGACTCAGCTCCATCTTCCTCCTCTACACAGTGAGGAGCATGCACTCCTGCATCAATGGATTTATCCCTCACTCCGGGAGCAAACCAGGTTGCTTCATGTATGTACAGTAGTTTTGGTAGCTGTATCCCAACACAAATGCCATCAGATGTTGACGATGACACCACTGAGAGTATGACTCACTGGGATGCGTGGCATTCTCCCAGAGTCGGACCTCGTGATCAATAGGATTCTGCTGGTGTATTTGTAAGTTCCGGACGCATCAACATTTGCACCTCGTCTTGGTCTCGGATGCTCCACTTTCATTCTTGACAGTGTCACATGCAAAGCTCTGTGCATACCGAAGAGGACATTCACATCTGAGTTCTTGTCTCCACAGTTGCGGCCATATCCACCCTCACAGATGCTACCTTGACTAGGGCTACGTGTCTCATTGTCTCCATGTCTTCCACCATAACTGTCATCGCAGCGTCGGCAACAACAACATTACCACCTTTACTTTCCCTGCATCATTAGCTCTTGTGAGCCAGGCACACTCTCTCATCTGTCCTCTCCTTCTAGAGCACGAGTGGTGCGTGTAGTGGCAGCAAATGTGGAAGATGAGAAATCACCCGGCCATGTGAGAAATCCCCGGGAGCTCGCCCACTCACCGGGTTGGTTCGATCCTTGGGTGGCGCCCGGGTCCCACTTCGAGTGCCTCAAGTGGGTGGCCCAGTCAACGGACGAGTATCACCTCGCTCCCTTGGTCTTGTTCACTCTCAGCTATCTTTCAATTTCTTCAAGTGTCAAGCTTTCCGTATCCATGGCATTGGTGTGCACCACTTGCTACATTTCTTGCTAAGCGCTATATGCTACCTACACCCTCCCCCCCCCCCCTCCTTCTTCCCCCCTCTCCTCTCCTCCCCCTCCCCCCCTTGCAATCATGCCAACAACAACAATGTTGTTGGTGTGGTGTTGCTAGTAGAGCTAGTTAAGAGGCTGACGACTTCTTGCACCATACGAAAGTGTTGTCCTTCTCTCAGGGGCTTCATCAAGTCCCCGAGAGAACCACAACATTTTCTCCCACTACTGGACCTGTGGCTTTTGGCTATTGCAACTGCAGCTCAAGATGACGTGTGCACTATCACCGATGATATTGTCATGGTTGAAAGTGCGAGAGCTACTACTGCCACTGTTGCTGCTTTGGAGTTTTTGCCGCAAGTGAATGTGCTACCGTTGAAGCTATGATGTTGCATGGTTGCTGTTGATGCTACTGTTGTGGTCATAGATGCCATAGCTGGTACTGTGGTGACGATCCTGTTGCGGACACTGCAAACGCAACGAAGGACACACACACACATTTGACGAAAAATCACTGGTCAACAGCATGATAAGGCCAAATGACATAGTGTAGTACAATCCTAAGCACCGACTTGGCATGGCCAAGTTGACTTGGGTGATTGACTGGCGACTTTTGACTTGGCGACATAGCATCAATGAATCACAAACGTGCGCCAACATCTCCTCCATCGCTGCTGAGTTGTCAATCGCCAAAAGCATTCGCGGGGTCGCGGTTGCATCGGTGATGCAATGTGCATAGTCGAGATACCATTTCCGAAACCAAGGGAAAGCGCACATGGATGCCTATGCACATTTGCACATGGAGATTTACTAAGCAGGCAAAGTGAACCAATGGACATGTTTGTGCGATGATGTGAGTAGGCGGAGGGTGATAGGGAAGGAAAAGATGGGGAAGAAGGGGAGAGAGGCTGGTGGTGAAGGGAGATATCCCTTGCAGATGCCACTCCACACATCTCAGAACCTTGGCTTCCATACATGACTACAAGAGTGTGTTATTCGAGAGGTTCAAGGGCTGACATCCAATTGCTTGTCTGCAGATGACCAAGCTGAAAGGTTCCTCCATACTGAAAACTTTCGTACCTGGTTGCATTGCAGCAGCTACATACAATTTGCATTACAAGGCGGAGCAAAGATAGGATTTTGCTACTGCTGTACTGATGAGTTGCCTGAGTAGTCCAATCAATGTGAGCATCACAAGCTCTTTTCACCAACATGTCGACCTCAACTTTCCCCCTCCATTTCTGTCTTGGCATTCCCAGCGGACCACCAGGGGGGATCTGAAGACTTCCCCCTCCTCACATCCACTCGCCTCATACCCTCAACTCCTCGCTCGCGTACACACACACACTCACTCACTCGCTCACTCACTCGCTCGCTCGCTCACTCACTCACTCACTCACTCACTCACTCACTCACTCACTCACTCACTCACTCACTCACTCACTCACTCACTCACTCACTCACTCACTCACTC
>SZWC01000434.1:19882-31501 GCA_023375785.1 Penium margaritaceum
CACACGTTCAACATACCACACACCACACCAGCACACGTTCAACATACCACACACCACACCAGCACACGTTCAACATACCACACACCACACCAGCACACGTTCAACATACCACACACCACACCAACACACGTTGAACTAAGTGTGAAAAGTCAAAAATGAAACTGAATCTTACCCAATTCTGTTTCGCTTTGACTTCATGTCGAAGTCGAAAGGAGAACGCAACGAATCTAAGTTTCAACGAGTCGAAATCGGACCAAATAAGGGTCAAAGTCAGAGCCACACACAATCAACAACAGCACACACCATCCAGACACAAAAAGCAAAAAACAGCATGACAGTACACACCAGCACTCCAGGCAACGCTCCAAGCCATGCAAGAGATGGCGCGCCGCCACACTCCGTCGCAAGTTGGCGGAGAAGATTGTCATCTGCACAGATGCGAATCAAATCAACAACAGCATGCCAGTGTGTGTGCGCAAATGTCACTTTGAACCGACTGCTGCCCTTCAGCCATCAGGCCCAATGTCGTCCTTGCATTGTTCTCTCTCGCAGTGAGAAAAGCAGGGCAAGAAACACAGAGCGATGATGTCGGTCCTCACTCACTCACTCGCGATCAAACGTGCCCAGAGCTTCGGCCCGCCACCACGTCCAGTTGAGCGAAAGGTGAGAGATCACAAAACGATGTTTTGCGTTTCGTTGCAGCTCTGACGATGCAGCCCGTGAGCTGGCAAGCACTTTGCTCACGATGGTTGACCACGTGCGGTGTGGACAGCACTGCGATGTCGTCAGCAGGGAACAAAAAACTTAGGTGTTCACGTATACGAGTAGGGAATAAAAAAAAAATTAGACGTCGTCTTAGGTCTTCAGTCTAAGTTTTTATTGACCACGTGGGGTGTGGACAGCACTGCGACGTCGTTGGGCCTCGTTCGGACAAAAAGCCATGGGCTCTGTGCTTGGCTGGCCATGAGATCGGTATCGCTGCGAGCTTAAAGCCCTGTGCACCAGTCTTAACCCGGGGAAAGAAGAAAAAACAAAAACGGAAAGGAAGAAAAAGGGTTTCGTTCTTCTTCACGGTCTCCGCAAGGGAGGAGGAAGGACAAGTCGTTGGGCAATGTTGGTGCAGGCATTGCGGAGCTTTCTTTTGCAGTAGGGAAAGGAGGAGAGCTCCAAGTTTACCACAGCGTTGGGAATCTCTTTCTAATGAACACCACGCAAACACAAGACACTAGCAGACATTACGTTGCGAGTTCACTGCTGCTGAGTGAAAGGCAGTGTGCATGTTTGGAAAGCACCGTGTGCGTCTTCGTTTGGGAAATCGATGTCGGAAGCAAAAAAAAAAAAAGGTCAGTTTGAGAGGCAATCCTCCTCAATCGGAAAAATAGGGGGAAATAAAAATAAAAAAAAGGAAAAAAAGGAAAGAAATCCCCCCAAAAGTTCCCTCTCTGCCCCACTTGAATCGTTTTTGTGCACAAACAAAGCATAAACACGCGCAACATTCTCACCGCATGGGATCACGGCCACATCATTACTCCGCATTCTCGCGAACATGCGCAGCTTCATCTGGCCATAGTTGCGCATCGTGCCATGGCGCTCCAAATGATCTGGCGTCAGATTGAGTATGGCCGCTGCAAGCACCAAGAAGNAATCCGATCTGAAACTATCCGAATCCGATCTGAATCCGATCTGAAAGATCGGATTCAAATCCGATCCGATCCGATCTGAACATTACATAAACCGAAACCAATCCGATCCGATGTTTGAACTTCGGATCAGATCGGTTTTGGGGTTCATTAGATCGGATTACATCGGTTTTTTGCTGTTGAGATCGGATTCACTTCGGATTTGTGCGGTTTACAATGGTTTTCACTTTTATACTTCGGATAGCAGTGGTTTAGATCGGATTACTGTGGTTTAGATCGGATTCAGATCGGATTTCTGCAGATTTGACCAAGTATGTCGATTTTTGCGCACTAATTTCTACTAAGTCTGATTCAGGGAGAGAGGGGAACATGAGGGAGGGGGGAGGAGGTAACCATCCATGGGAATGGGGGCACGAAAATTGCACACATTTGCAGGGAATCTTTGTATTGCATAGTGTGGACGTCAAGCGCATGACAAGACTAGGGAGTTGCACCCATTTGCAAAGAAATGAATGAAAGCAACCTAGGTGTGCTTGCAGCAGCAGCTGCAGTTTGCAGCAGCAATTGGCAGCAGCAGCAGCATCAGCAGTTTGCAGCAGCAGCAGCAGCATCAGTTTGCAGCAGCAATTGGCAGCAGCAGCAGCAGCAGTTTGCAGCAGCAATTGGTAGCAGCAGCAGCAGCAGTAGCAGATCGGTTTCAGATCGGTTTCAGATTGGTTTCAGATCGGTTTCAGATTGGTTTCAGATCGGTTTCAGATCGGATAGTATCCGATCCGATCCGATCTGAACGGGGAAGAATCCGAATCCGATCCAATCCGAAGTGGTCAGATCCGAATCCGATCCGACCACACTTCGGGTCGGTTTCGGATCGGATAGTTGGTTCAGATCGGATTCGGATCAACTATCCGATCTGATCTAACAGCCTTGACGACGACAACGACGACAACAACAATGACGACAAGGATGGGGACAAGGACGAGGACAAGGAGGACGAGGAGGACGAGGAGGAGGACGACAACGAGGGTGATGATGAGGACGAGGAGGAAAACAAGGAGAAGGAGGTTGAGGAGGAGGACGAGGACGAGGACGAGGACGAAGACGAGGAGGAGGAGGAGGAGGAGGAGGAGGAGGAGGAGGAGGAGCAAGAAGAAGAAGAAGAAGAAGAAGAAGAAGAAGAAGAAGAAGAAGAGGAGGCAATGTTGTAAAGGTTAAAAACAGAAGGAAAAGGGCTCATTTTCCTCATGAAGATAGGTTTGTACCTGCCCTTGGATGGAAGTTGCCTGGAAGCTCCATCTGGTAGCTGCTGACTTCCACCACAGCTGCACTTGAGATGGCTGCTGCCTGCTCTGCTTGCGCGGTCGGAGTGAGGCAACGGAAATTGAAGAAAGTTGGAATGTGCAAAGATAGAATGGAGTCACACAGAAGGATTCTTAAGAAGGGAGGGTGGGGGGGGAGGAGGAGGAGGATGAGGAGGACAAGGACAACGATGATGGCGGCGGTTGTGGCAGCGGCTGCGGCAGCGGCAGCGGAAGCGGCGGCGGCAGCAACAACAATGAGAATGACAACGACGACGATGACGACCACCACCACAACGATGAAGACAACGACGACGACGACGACGACGACGACGACGACAACGACGACGACGATGACGACGACGAGGACGACGACAACGACGGCGACGACGGCGGCGGCGGCGGCGGCGGCGACGACGACGGCGGCGGCGGCGGCGGCGACGACGGCGGCGGCGGCGGCGGCGACGACGGCGGCGGCGGCGGCGGCGGCGACGACAGCGGCGGCGGCGGCGGCGACGACAAGGCTGTTAGATCAGATCGGATAGTTGATCCGAATCCGATCTGAACCAACTATCCGATCCGAAACCGACCCGAAGTGTGGTCGGATCGGATTCGGATCCAACCACTTCGGATCGGATCGGATTCGGATTCTTCCCTGTTCAGATCGGATCGGATCGGATACTATCCGATCTGAAACCGATCTGAAACCAATCTGAAACCGATCTGAAACCAATCTGAAACCGATCTGAAACCGATCTGAAACCGATCTGAAACCGATCTGAATCCAATCTGAAACCAATCTGAAATCGATCTGCTACTGCTGCTGCTGCTGCTACCAATTGCTGCTGCAAACTGCTGCTGCTGCTGCTGCTGCCAATTGCTGCTGCAAACTGATGCTGCTGCTGCTACAAACTGCTGATGCGGCTGCTGCTGCCAATTGCTGCTGCAAACTGCAGCTGCTTCTGCAAGCACACCTAGGTTGCTTTCATTCATTTCTTTGCAAATGGGTGCGACTCCCTAGTCTTGTCATGTGCTTGACGTCCACACTATGCAGTACAAAGATTCCCTGCAAATGTGTGCAATTCTCGTGCCCCCATTCCCATGGATGGTTACCTCCTCCCCCCTCCCTAATGTTCCCCTCTCTCCCTGAATCAGACTTAGTGGAAATTAGTGCGCAAAAATCGACATACTTGGTCAAATCTGCAGAAATCCGATCTAAATCCGATCTAAACCACAGTAATCCGATCTAAGCCACTGCTATCCGAAGTATAAAAGTGAAAACCATTGCAAACCGCACAAATCCGAAGTGAATCCGATCTAAACAGCAAAAAACTGATGTAATCCGATCTAATGAACCCCAAAACCGATCTGATCCGAAGTTCAAACTTCGGATCGGATCTGTTTCGGTTTCTGTAATGTTCAGATCGGATCGGATCGGATTTGAATCCGATCTTTCAGATCGGATTCAGATCGGATTCGGATAGTTTCAGATCGGATTCGGATAATCCGAATCCGATCCGGTCTAACAGCCTTGGGCGACGATGACGACCATGATGACAAAGATGACGATGACGTCGACGACAACGAAGACAACGACGACGACGACGACGACGGCGAGGATACCCTACCGCTCCTATTTATCGTCGAAATTTTTTCCAGGTCACAAGGGAAGGGACACAATTTATCGTCGAAATTTCCGAGTTTTTTTGGTCAGGCTGGCCCCCATTGTCTTGAAGTGTGGACTCGGGGGGCACAATTTAACTTCAATAGAATCAGGTTCAACTTTGTGCAAAGACATCGTAGAGGGAAAATTCGCCCTTTTTCGGTCGTCGAGTCCAGATTCGCGGTGTTGCTGCGTGAGCGTGAGCTGATGGCAAGTCGCTCCTCGCGTTCGAACACCACCGAGAAAAAAAACATTGTCAGGGTGGGTCCTATTTCAGAGCGAATTTGTCAAAAGGGATCTTAAAAGGGTCAAACCCGAAACATTTTCAACGATAAATATGAGCGGTAGGGTAACGACGGCGAAGACGACAACGAAGACAACAACAAGACGATGAGACGACGAGACGATGACGACGATGACAACGACGATGACGACGACGACGACGACGACGACGACGACGACGACGACGACGACGACGACGACGACGACGACGACGACGACGACGACGACGACGATGACGATGATGATGACGATGACGATGACGATGACGACGATGACGATGACGACGATGACAAAGACGAAGATGATGACTACGACGACCGCGACGATGACGAGACGGAGACATCGAAGATGATGACGACGACGACAATGACGACGATGACGACGGCGACGACGACGACGTCGAAGATAATGACGACGACAACAACGACGACGACGACAACGACGATGACGACAAAGATGACGACGAAGACAACAACGACGACGACGATGACGACGACGAAGACGACAACGGCAACGACGACGACGACGACGACGACGACGACGACGTCGTCGACGACGACGACGACGTCGACGACGACGACGACGACGACGACGACAAAGACGACGACGAAGACAACGA
This sequence comes from Penium margaritaceum, assembly GCA_023375785.1. Lineage (NCBI taxonomy): Eukaryota > Viridiplantae > Streptophyta > Zygnematophyceae > Desmidiales > Peniaceae > Penium > Penium margaritaceum. Next base: position 25,382 of record SZWC01000434.1, read on the forward strand.
CGACGACGACGATGACGACGACGAAGACGACGACGGCGACGACGACGACGACGACGACGACGACAAAGACGACGACGAAGACAACGACGACGACGACGATGACGACGACGAAGACGACGACGGCGACGACGACGACGACGACGACGACGATGACACCGCTGACGATGACGACGGCAACGGCGAGGACAACGACGACTCTGACAACAGTGAAGACGACTACGACAGACAACGACGACGACTACGATGACAATGAGGACGAAGACGACGACAACGATGAAAAAAACGACCATGACTATGATGACTGCGGGTACGACAACCACGCCAAGGACAAGGAGGAGGAAGAGGAGGAGGAGGAGGAGGAGGAGGAGGAGGAGGAGGAGGAGGAAGAGGAAGGGGATGAAAACAGGCAAGTTGATTACAACTTTGCATGGGCAAGAGAGAGGTCTCCTTCAATAATGTACAACTTGAACAGCAAAAGGCACATGGGGCTAAGCGTGTGTGAGCTCCCGTGTTCCTCACAGCGTGAGAGGAAAAGAGAGCAGCATGTGAGGGAAAAGAGAGCAGCATGTGAGGGAAAAGGCAGTCCAGAACAGCCTGACCCTAAAAACAGAAATATTGGAGGGATGTCAAAGGGAAGACCAACAAAGACTCACAAACGTTGCACATCGGATTTGGAGGTGAACCAAGTACGGAGACAAGACTGGACTGGTGGTGTCGCCTGCCAAGGCCACGTCTCTTCAGGCATTCCCTGGCTCCCCTCCGAGTTAAGGTAAAGCAGCGTTAGGATCTGGTAGATCCTAACGCTGCTTTACCTTACCTGCTTACATGCAGTAAGACAAGCCATCCCCATCGTTTCTAAAAGCATAAACAGACCAAACTGCTAGTCATGAATGGACGTTTATGGCACCCCCCCCCCCCCCCCCCCCATTAGACCACTGGGTGTAAAGAAGGCACCTCAAGCCACCCAACCTCGAGTCCGGCTCGTCGGGCAAGCACGAAGTGCAGCGCGAGGTCAGACAGTGGCGTGCCGAGGTTACCGCCCACAAACACGTTGCGCAGCCCACACGCGGACAGAATCTGCAGAAAACATTGAGAAGAAAAGAATAAAGATAAGTGCAGAGCACTTGAAGTGTTCCGGGATTTGCCACCAGCAAGCACACGCACCCACATGCAGTGCAGTCCGCACGCCGATTACAACACGTGCAGCAACCGAACAGACTGCCGCATGGAAACGGGTTGATGCAATTTTGCAAGAAGTCTAAACTCTGTTCAACGCCGCCGACAGGACGTGCGGCAAAAGTCTTCCGCAATCAAAGAAGTTTCATGTAATTCACAAACCTTCTCGAATTGGCTTAATGCAGAGAGGGTGTGTCAAAAGAGAGTCTCTTGCGACGTCAGTCTCTTGAAGAGACTGACGTCACCCACAAACATGCCATGCTACAACCTGTGTGCGTGCTACACGCCGGCAAAATCTGTGGCAAAGGAGAAAGAAACGACCACACGCCATGGGCTGTGACATACCATGCCAATGGCATGGTAGGGTGGGAATATTGGCGATATCGATATTTTGATATCGATATCGTTGATATCGATGTCGATATCAATATTTTTTTGGTCGATATTTTTTCCTATCAGGTCAATATCGACATTGATATCGATATCGATATATCGATATCAATATCGTTATATTATATGGGCGATATCAGTATCGATATCGCCCACTGTGTATGCAGCTTCAGAAAGAACTGTTAAAATTTCCAAACTTTTAACACTTGTACTTTTTTTCAGGCATGAGTGTCTGAGGTAAGAGGAGCCTTATGTTACACTTTTACACACATGGTTAGGGTGGCGTCTTTTTAATATCGAATCCGATATTCATATCGATATCGACCACGATATCGATATTTATTATCGATATCGATATCGGGTCGATATCGATATCGATATTGGCATATGAGGCATGGGCCTCCCCCCTCCCCTTTGTGTTCAATATCGGCCCGATATCGGCCTTGTGGCCGATATCGGGCCTATTTTTTTTGTTTGTCGATATCGGCCGATATCGTTGTCGATATCGACCAATATCGACCGACATCGATATCAATCGATATCGATATCGAGCTCTTTGCCGAGCCGCGCGATATCGATCGATATCGAGCATCATGCTCGATATCGATCGATATTGCGCAATATCGGCTCGATATTGGTCCATATCGCGCAATATCGGCTCGATATTGGTCGATATCGAGCCGATATCGGCTCGATATCGACCGATATCGAGCCGATATCGCTCAATGTAGGTGGAGGCACCCTACTTAGTGTCTCTCCTCAATTTGTCCCTCCATTTCAGTCTGGAAAGGCCTTTGCAACTGTTTGTCAGTTCTGGAAAAAAGTACAAGTGTCATCTGCACAGCACTTGTACTTTTCCATTCAACATAGTCCCCTCTCTCACACACAGCCAGCCAAGCCAGCCAGCCGACCGGTCTACAAGGCGTCAAACGCAGCTGAAGCAGCAGGGTTGGGGTGGTCGGTTGGGTGGGAGGGCGGTGTGGGCGTACAGGATCCAAGGCGGCAATCCTCATTTTTTTTGACCCACTGGGGCTAACAAAACTCTGGCGAAATTTTTTCCGTCTAGAGTTAACACCGTATTTCAAACGGGCCCCATCGGGCTGGGTGAATGCTGCCGAAATTTTGTTGGCAGCACCACTCACACCAGCAACAGCAGCAGCGGCAGTGGCGGCTAGCGGAGCAACAGCAATAGCGAGATGGCAGATGGGGGAGCTGACAAGACTCCTGCTTTGGTCGGCTATCGGGGTGGCGACAGATCCCAGTGCCCCAAGGACCCCAGATCGTAGAGATCAACGATGAGGCGACGCCGGCATTCAAACCGGCCGGTGAGAAAAAAGCGATCGCGGCGGACGGGGGCGGCCACGGACCACCGGGGGATGGGGAGGGTGCCGGATCGGACGGAGATGATGCACCGACGACCAGACTGCAAAACGCGGGCATGTGGGGGCTGGGCGTGAAGCGAGAGGCACCAGGCGGACGCCCCCATACTGCTATCAACGGACGAGAGAAAGGGGAATGGGCATGCACATACGAGCGATGAGCATCGAGCGAAAAAAAATCGACGGGCCATCTGGGCCTGGGCCCCGGACATGCTGGGGGACTTCTGCTCCAGCGGACGCCGAGTTTTGTCCGTGGTCGACTCAGACAAGGGTCGGTGGGGAGACTTCCTCACCCACCCATCTCGACGGTCCCGAGGTGCGGGGGGAGGGGAGACGAACACGCCTCTGCCACGAGCGAGGCCTCGCACAACCCCGGCGTCTCACAGTCAGCAAGGCTCGACGTTGCCAAATTTTCCCTCCCACACGAGCCAACTCACGGCGAGGGCTGAAGTCAGCGGCAGGGAAGACCGACACCCTCACACGACCACCATGGACTGCGGGAATGACGGTAACAGAGGGGGCGGATCCACAGGGGGCCGAGACAGAGGCGAGGGGGCAGGAATGGAGGTCGAATGGGGGGAGCGGGCGGGCACGGAGCAGCAAGGCGGGGAATGGAAGGGGAGGGGAGGGAGGCGGCAAAGGAGTCGGGAGGCCACGTGGTGACGGCCGTGGCTCCCCCCCACCAGGTTTCCACATTATCACGCGCGCCACCCGCACACGACACGTGGGAGGCCAGCGCGCGTGCGGCAGAGAAGTGGGCGCTGGGGGAATGGGCGGCGTGGGGCCGATGGTTGCAGGAACAACAGCAGCAGGATAGGCCCCTGCAATGGCCGCAGCAGCATCGGCGGCAGCGGGGCAGGCGCAGCAGCAGCACTTGGGACAAGAGCAGCAGCACCAGCAGTCCCGGCAGTTAGCCCTGGTGCAGCCGCAACAGCAGCAGCTGTCGCTACAACCACCGCCCCAGCAACAACAGCTACAGCATCAGCAGCAACAGCAGCAGCTCCAGCCACATCCCCACTGTGCCTCACAGCTGCACCGACGGTTCATGGAGCTGGCGGACCAGCAACAGCAGCAACACCAGCTACGGCAGCAGCTCCAGCAATGGCAGGGGCAACAGGGCCAGGCGCTCCAACCCGTGGGGGCGCCGCAACGGCACCCCGGCCGCAACAGTGGCAGCAGCAGCTCCAATTGCAGCCCCCCGGCACCTCACAGCAGCGGCAGCAGCCCGGAGCGCCGACGGAGCAGCGGCAGCAGCAGCAATGGCAGCAGCAACAGCAGCCTCTTCTGCGGGGGCAGCAACAGCAGCAACAGCAGCAGCAGCTGGCATTCCAGGAGAGGAGGCAACGACAGTTGGGGCAGCAGGGGGGGCAGCCAGGGGGACAGCAGGAGGGGCAGCAGGGGGAGGGCGGGCAAGAGGGGGCAGGCGGGTCGCATCTGGAGGGGACGCAGTGGGGGGGGAGGGCAACAGCAGCAGCAGCAGCAACAGAAGCAGCAGCAGGGGCAGCAGCAGGTGCGGGTCTCCCTACCCACGGGGCAGACGCAGCAGCAGCTGTAGCAGCAGCAGCAGTGTCAGCAACAGCTGCTGCAAATGACCCCGCAGGAGGCGCAACAGCAGGAGCAGTGGCAGCAGCCCCAGGGACAGCCCCCCCATGTATCACGACCAGCAGCAGCGGGGGGGGGTGGCGGACAAGCAGCAGCAGCAGCAGCAACAGCAGTAGCAGAAGCAGCAGCAGAAGCAGCAGCAGAAGCACCAGCAGCAGCAGCAGCAGGGGCAGCAGCAGGGGCAAGTGCTCCTGCACACGGGGCCGGCGCAGCAGCAACTGCAGCAGCAGCAGCAGCATCTGCAGCAGCAGCAGCATCAGCAAGGCCAGTTGCACGTGACCCTGCAGGGGGGGGGGAAGACAGGCGGGGTAGCAGCAACAGCAGTAGCTACAGCTCCAGCCACGGCTCACCGGCGCCTTCCAGCAGCAGTAGCGGATTGGGGGGGTGGCGGACCAGCAGCAGCAACAGCAGCAACACAACAGGGGCAGCAGCAGGGGCGCGTACACCCGTCCATGGGGCCGACGCAGCACCAACTGCAGCAGCAGCAGCCTCAGGGTTTGTTGCGGGAGGTGACCCTGCAAGGGGGGGTCAGGGGAGGTGAGTCACCAGGGGGAGCAGCATGGGGGGCAGCAGGAGCAACAGCCGCAGCAGCAGCAGGCGGGGCTGCAACAGCAACAACAGTGGCAACTAATGGAGCGGTCACCTCAGAGGAGTCCGTGGCAGGGGGGGCAGGAGACTGGGAGGGAGTCTGGACGCCAACCGGGGAGGGACCAACAGCAGGAGAGGGGGCAGCGAAAGAGGAGGGGATAACAGGGGGAGGGTGGGCGGCAGCCGGAGACTGGGCAGAGCACGGGAGTGGGCAGCAGTACGTTGGGCAGTGGGAGGAGGGGCAGGAGGGACGGAGGCAGGAGCCCCAGCCCATAGGGCCGACGCAACTGCAGCAGCAACAGCAGCAGCAGCGGTGGCGGCAGCAGGACTCACTGGTCTTGAGAGAGAGTGGGCTACAGCAGTGGGCACAGCGGTGGGGACAGCAGCCGGAGCAGGGGCAAGCGCTGCTGCTCACGTGGCTGACACAACAACCGCACGAGGGGCACCAGCTACAGCAGCGAGGACAGCAACCTTTGCTGCGGCTCCATTGCACCCCACAGCAGCAACGTCGGCTAGGGGAGCAGGGGGACCAGCAGCAGCAACCGCAGCAGCAGCTGTGCTCCGCTACAGCAGACCCGCAGCCACAGCAGCAGTAGCAGCAGCCGGCGTAGCAGCGGCAGCTGCAGCAGCACGAGAGTCGGCAGCAGCAGCCACAGGTGCCACAAGGGCAGCAGCAACAACTGATCCTACGGATGAGCGGGCAGCGGCAGGAGGGGCAGCCGAGGGGGCAGCAGCAAGGACAAAGACGGGAGCTCCAGCCTCAGGGACCGGAGGAGCAGCAGATACTACAGGTGCTTCCATGGCAGCCGGGGGAGCGGCAAGGGGAGGGCCAGCGGCAGGAGCAGCAGCACCAGCAAGAGGAGGGGCAGGGGCAGAGATCAACACGAGACTCTCGCGGGGCGGGGCAGCAGCTGGGGGGTTTGTTGCCTTGGGGGCAGTGGAGGGGGCAGGGGCAGGAGGGGCAGCAGCAGGGGGGACGGCAGCA
>SZWC01000434.1:50870-73898 GCA_023375785.1 Penium margaritaceum
CCCCCTGCCCTCCTTCGCCTCTCCACCTAATGACCAGTGCCCCGCCCCCCAGACTCCACCCCGCCTTTTCACCTTCGGAGGGATGCATCCGAAACCACAAGTACACCCACACATGCGCACGCACGCGCACATACCGCTACAGTCTTCCCATCTCGCCGATCTCCTGCATGCGCATCTGCACCTGCACCTGCACCGCCATGTGCATGCGTGCACGCATCTGCCGGCGCATGCGCATCAACACTCCCCGCCGCAGTGCCGTCCGCCGCCGCCGCACACGGCCGCAGTGTGCGGCTGTGGTGTGCGCCGAACCTCTCACGTTTGCTTCTGCATAGGCCGCATGAGACGAATGCGTCGGAGTTCCTTGCAGCGCTTGCCCGGCCACGGGCATGACGCCCATGATGACAATGACGATGGTCTGCAGCCACCGTCAGCCCTCTTCCTCCTCCGCCTGATGCTCCGCATGTCAGGCGCACGCACTCGGCGGGCGGAAAGATGACAGCTGCTGCATCCTTCGCACATCCTGCTGCCGCAGAAACTGCCGTGGAAGCAGACGGAAGCGACAGCGGACGCATGGCGACAAGCAGATTTGTCGTTTTGTGGCACGGAAGTCTGGATTGCTTCACTCCGCCCTACGCTGGTCCATTTCGGCGCTAGGCGAATGCTTTTCCGAACAGTAAGATTCGAGGCAAGGGCGAAATAGCTCTAATATCCACATTCCCGAAGGGCGCACCACCCCATATCCAAGTGCGGAATTTTACATCCCCCATATCCAGCAGTTTAAAATATAACAACGACGTATCCGGCTCCCTCGCCATGCGCGATCAGCGGCATGCGTCGCTGATCGAGCATGGCGAGGAGGGTCATGTGACCGTCGCTCGATCGCGACCCTCGATCCCTCGCGAGATCGCGATCGAGCGATGACCCATTTTTTGATTTTGTTTTTACGCACAAACCCCTATTACGATTTAGGGTTTTCTATGTCTTGCGCGGGCGGAGCCCGCGCAAAACATAAAGCCCTACATCGTAATAGGGGGTTTGCGCGTCGAAAAAAAAAATCGAAAAAAATGGGTCATCGCTCGATCGCGATTGAGCGAGAACGCCCATGTCAATTTTTTTTTTCATGGCACACAAAACTGAGAAGTTTCCTAGAACCTTCCTAACCACTTGTCGCGACACTAGGCGTCAGTGCCAGGTCAGCGTGTGACAACAGTTACAAGTTACAGACAAAACTGCAAGGGTCTGGGATGGGACACGAACAGAGTGTCAGGAAACTCAAACTGAATATAATTGCAGAGAGAGATAACAAATGACAAGTCCACAGCATAAATACCTGCCGCGGCGCACGACAGGTGTCGCACGCGACAGTGCAAGGTCTGTCCTAAAACCGGCCCAAAAACACTATTTTGGCCGTAACTCTCAGCAGACAAATCAGAACGCTACGCCGTCTGAACCTAGAGATGCAGAATCTCAAGCCGGACGATACGACTGGTCACACGCACAAGTCCGGCACCGATCGGTGGACAGGAAATACAAAACATGCAAATCGGGCTCAAGAGCCAGTCCACCGAGAAAACTCTAGCGTCTGAAAAAAACCACAAAGCACCCCGGCAAGCACCCAGGGCGTCGTGGCAGCTCTCTGGCAGCTGCTGGTGGATGGAGCCACCACTCGTCGGTGCTCCGGTGCCAGCTGCGTCCGCATCAAGGATAGACTGCAGAAATCCTGCAGGAGGTCCGAGACAGCATCCACGATGCTGGGGCAGTCGTCAGTCAGCTCCGAGTGGGTGGTCCACCACCTGCCGACGCGTCGGTGTCTCCGGGGTCCGCATCCACGATCATGTCGTCGCGCTCTCCTGTAGCGCTGCTCTCCTTGCCGTCGCTCGTGACAGGTGGAAGCCACACACCACAACACTCCCCCTGGCTGACACAACTGTCAACATAATGATGTCTGAGCGAAGGCAAGACATGATGGCTCAGGGAACCAATCATAGCGAGCACTGATCAAGCATACCACAGCATAGGGTCTCCTCGTGAGAATGGTGCATCCCACCAAATGCCCACCAAATCAAGCAAGAGAGACAGAGAAACAGGTCTCCTCGTGACCCCGGAAAAGTGTCTCCGGGTGTCCGGGTCTCAACCACATCATGCATGGATCATACATAACACATGTATGCAATGGGTCTCCACGTCACACCGGTAGAACTCAACAGGTGCGCGGGTCTCGACCAGCATAACCTAGCATGGATCATACATAACACATAGAGGCAATGGGTCTCCACATCACACCGGTGAAACTCACCAGGTGCACGGGTCTCGACCAGCATAACCTGGACCATAGCAAAGGTGTCAGACCAAAGTCCACACACCAACACTCCCCCTGGGCTGCAGAGGCTGACAGTATGAGCAAAGCTGATGGCTGCTCCCAACACAATCCGTGAGGAGGGAGCGCGGCTCCCCCATGGCCACATACCCCTACACAGCAATAGCAAGGATGACGACGATGCTGGTGGGATGTGTCCACACAGAACCTCACCCCGGAGCGGCGTCGTCGCTGTCAACGTCATCGCTGTCGTAGTCGTCACTACTGTCGTCATCTGCTGATGTGACTGGTACAGCGCTGAGGGCCTCCTCCAAAACAATCGCCTGCTGTATGGCCTCCAGCTGCTCAGCTGCATATCGCCTCGCGGCCTCTGCAGCGTCGAGGCGCGTGTGGAGCTCGACAACCTCTCAAGCGGCAGCCGACCGGCTGGCTGCATCTGCGGCATGTAGACGGTCAATCGCGCAACGAAACTGACGGTGGACCTCGATAGTGTGCGCGTCGGCACGAGCCAGAGCCTCCTGTAGCCTCGCGGTCTCACCCCGTAGGAAGGAGTGGAGCTGCGCCTGCTCGTCGCACAAGTCGACGTCCTCTACGTCAGTCGTCGACTGAAGTGCCGTCGGGCAACGAGGTGCTGGTAGAGTGGGAGCGCAAGACAATGAGTCGTCACGTAAGTCGTCTGGAGCTATAGGAACAACTGCTGCGAAGACACCTGCTGCTCGTGACACACCTGTCGCTCGGCCGTCAGCTGCAGGCCGGACGTCGGCATGTGTAGGTATAGCTGCATCCGCGGCAACGTCGTGGTCATCGAAGGTGCGGTCAGTGCCGTGGTGCTCCTCGTGACCCCTGGTGCGCAGCCCATCATCCACCTGCTGTTGAAGGTCCGCCTGTCCCAGACGTGCATCCTGTAGAGAGCACTGGACTGCCTCGAGACGCGTGTGTACATCCTCCACACCTTCCTCGACAGCCCGTCGTGCTGGAACATCCACGGTGTAAGAACGGCTGCTGGCCTCCCGGAGCTCGACCATGAGACTCTGCACGTGCGCCTCCGCTCGAGCCACCACTGCCTCCTGCTCGTCGACCGCGGAGCGTAGGCGCTCGGGTACAGGAACTGTAGACACCACTATAGCTGTGTCATCGACTGGAACCGCCATGGTGCCAGCAACATCGGTCAGGGCAGCGAGGGGACGGAGGTCCGCAGCTCGCTCTGCATCCTCCATGTCGCACACGCGGACGTCTACTGTCACCGAGGGGCCATCTCGTGCTCGTGCCACAGCTACTGCAAATACGGCAGCGCACTGGGCCTCTACGTCTGCCTCCGACCCTGTGTCTGACCACTCCACAACGGACGACTAGTCCTCATAGAGGAAGTCTGCCTCGTCCTGGCAGTCCATCACCTCCTCCTGCTGCCCAACACTATCTGCTCGAACCACCTGGGCATCTACGGTGGGCCGAGCATCAGCATCTGTATCACCTGCTCCTCTTGCTGCTGCTCCTGGCACCATGGCAGCTGTCTCCGCACCAGCTAATGCGGGAGCGTGTACATCGTCGGGCGCAGCTCCGGCATCGGCCGTCGTCACGTCATCCGCCAAGACATCAACGATCACCATCTCCATCTCTGACTCTGACTCAACATCGGACCAATCCTCCTCTGACGAAGAGTCTCTGTCACGACAAACGTCGCCCCCCGCCGAACACTGTGCTAACTGAGCCTGCTGTGTAGCGTCATCCGCCTCAACCATCCTGCGCTCCACAGCAGTCGCCTCACCAATGCTGAGCTCCACCGCGGTCGTCAGCGGACAAACCATCCCCCCCACGACTGACACCTCGGCAGGAGCTGTGGGGACTCGGCAGACCCAGCCGAGGACAGGGGAAGAGGGGGTCTCGTCACGTGTGACTCCTCCCACAGTCGCATCTGGTGGTGCTGCCTGTGCACGACGTGCAAGACGAGCAGCTCGTCGCCGCGCACGACGAGTGCGAGCACGAGCGGTACGGCCAGGGGCTGAGGGTCCGTCCGTCGATATGATGCCGACAGCCTCCAAGACGGAGCGGAGGGCGACGGATGTGGACGAGAGATCCGGTATGCTAGCATCGTCGGAGGAAGGGATGCAAGATCGGGAGGAAGATGAGGATGAAGTGGGAGGCGACACCTGCGACGGAGTGGCAGCTCGCTCGGAAGTCACGTGGTCAAGGAGCTGCTGGACCATGCGCTTGAGGTTCCGGACCTCCATGTGTAGGGCGGCCATATCACCACGCAGAAGCGCTGTGGCATCACTCGGTGACGTATCGACTGAAGGAGCTGGAGAGGATTGTACCCAGGGGGGATGCCATCCAGGAGGGCGCTGTCGGCACTGGCGCCAGCCATGCTGCCTATCTCGACAGTAATAGCACGAAAATCCTGAGGACAAGTGGGACTCGTGCCACGGCTGCATGGACCACTGTACCTGTGGCGGCTGCCACGGCTGAGGCTCAGGCGCAGACCACGGCGATGGCAACGCCCACGGCCACGCTGCGCAGCTCATGTCGAGAGCTGAGCGTAGGTAATCTCACACACTCAACCCCGGTGGTGCAAAGCACCACGTAGAGGGATACGAGTGCAGCAACGTCTCTCAGATGGGTTGCGATGTCGTCAGTCAAGGTGACAACCTCTGCCGTAGTGCATTGCTACAATGTTGCACCCGTCGACGATGGCGCAACTGTCGCAACGTGCGACCTCAAGTCGCTTTCGGAGCCGCTGATGCTGCACCGGTTGCCGTCGTCAACAGACGGTTGTGGCCTCAAGCCACCTTCGCTGTTGCTACTGCTGCTGCGACTCTCGCGGCGGCTGCTGCTACAGCGGTTCCCGTCGTCAGCCGACGTTATTGGCCTCAAGCCACATTAAAAAGTAAAATAATAAACAAACAAAAACAAAAACAGAACTCTCCTTTTTTTGGTCCTTTTTTTTTTGGATGGTGCCACCTCCTCGGGTGCCCCCTTTGGGGTTTTCTAGGGTGCCCCACTCGAGGCCCCCCCCTCTCTTCTCTCCCTTTTTTTTTTCGGTTCGGCTCGACCCTCGCGGCGAGCACACTGGAGGGGGAGGCTCGCTCCCCCCCTCGCGTGCAGCCGGCCGGAGGCCGGCCGTCGGCCTCCCCTGCCCCTCTCAGCCGGCGGGGGGGCGGCGTCTGGCCGGCACGCGCCGGCTCAAGCGCCGGCGCTTGGCCGGCGCTGTCGCGCCCTCCGGGGGCACGACCGGCCCGACCGACCGGACCCCCCCTGTAAGCCGGACAGTGCCAACGGCACTGATCACGGCTTGAGGCTTCCTTGAATGTGTAATCTGACTGTGGATTTGGAATCTACAGGAAAAACCGTGCAAGATCAACCCAAGAACGGGGTCGATCCATCAAGAATTGAGGAAGTTATGCCCGACCGAAGGTTGGACCGGCCGAGGGGAAAACAGGTGACGGGAATTCATCCCCAAGGACCAAGGCTCGACCCTCGGAAGACCCAACAAGGCCGAAGCGCCCCTTGGGGCCCGGTTAGTCAATGAATCAAGGATCATTGAGGGCCAAGGGCGCTTCGGAATGGCGCCCCGATGTGTTATTACCAGCAAGGGCGCTTCGGNCGTGGTTCACGGAAACGGCCATATCTCGGCCGTTCCTCCACGGAATGATGCGATTCTTGGTGCGTTGGAAAGCTGGGAAGATGAGCTACGTGATGCTGGAGCAATAACGCTCATCCCAGGTCCATACGGAGCCGCGCACGGCTCGGCGACCTCGGGTCGCCTAGGATGTGTCATCATGTACATATAGTCTTGTATGTTGATACTTGAAGGAAGTACAGTTTACTCCCACTGTGCCACACGTGTTCCCGTGCTCCCCCAAGACGACCCTACGCTTCCGCAACCCCGGGAAGGTGTGCGCCGGCCTCCCTTCGGTCGCCGTTACCACCGGTTGGTGCCTACACCATCCGGTTGAGGCTAGCACACCGCGCCCGGTTTACACTTGGTATCAGAGCCACCCTTGGCTCAGGGGCACAATCATCTACGTGGCAACCTCTCCTGGTCAGCGTAGACTAGCACGCATCTCGTCTCTTTGGCGGATCCGTGCCCAAGGACAACCACGCACTCCGGTGACAAGGCGATAACCGGAGGACCCGTTGAGGAAGAAGTTGTACCGGACGCAACGATGACTTCAACCGGCTCGTCCTCGTTGGCTGCGGCGTTTGACGCACAAGGCGAAGTAACAGCAGCCGCAGCGCTGCAGAAGTTGCTCGCTGAAATGCAGGCCAAGATGGACCTGTTGGAGAAGCAGAACGAGTATCTCAATCAAGAGCTCGCGAAGCGTCCAGTGACAACACCAGTGGCAGTTGCCACCGCAAACGTACCTGCGGTGGGTGTCCCAAGCCCGCCCAAGCCGGAGCCATTCGACCCATCGAAGAAGGATGGGCCAGCTCCGCACGCTTGGATACTTGGACTGGAATTGTACTTCACCGCCATCGGCGTGGATGCCTCAAGGTACGAGGCGCGCCGCGACTATGCCGNAGAGGGGCATCGTTGGATTGGTGGGCCGATGTGATGCGGTCCAATCCACACGGCAGTGGAGCAGCAATGGTCGCCGGCATTGCGGCCGCGACCGGAATCTCAACCCCATCGGCTCCAACCTGCAGCAGTGGCGACCCTACCCTGAAATGGCCGACCTCGTGGAAGGAGTTCACGGAGTCGTTCATCAAGCGCTTCACCGTGGGTGACGTAAGGAACAACGCGCGTGCTAAGCTGCGTCGGCTTCGCCAAACTGGCGGCGTCGCCGACTACACCCGCAGGTTTTGTGAGATCATCGCCAACTGTGGCTTTGACTCGCACGAATTTTGCTTCCACTACAGCAACGGCCTCAAGATCGACGCCCGCGCTGTGACGGTGATGCACGACCTCAACGACGACCTGTTGGCAATGATCGCAGCAGCCAAACGGTACGATTCGCGCGTGCAGCAGGCTCATGCCAACAGCCACAACTCTTTTGGTGGTGGTTACGGCAAGCGGGCCGAGAGCGACGTCACGCCCATGGAGATCGGAGCGTTACAACAGCGCAAGTGCTACAACTGTGGCAAGCCTGGCCACATTGCGCGTGACTGTCGGAGTCCAAAGAAGGGCGACGGCAAGGGTAAACGGCAAGGGAAGGGGAAGCAAGCCACGAAGGAAGCAGACAAAGCAGCAAAGGAGTCGGGAAACGAGGAGAGCCGGGAGTAGATGGCGTTACTCCTGGCTCCTCTCAGCCCAAACCGCCAGTTGACCGCCCACCCGAACGCCTTGCGGCAATTAAGGGGGTTTCCGAGGTCAAGGCATGGGACGCGGGGTATGAGGAGGAGCAGCCCGCACTTCTCTTGGAGGCGCGAGTGAAAGGCGTCAAGGAGAAGGTGGGGAGCCTGCTGGATTGTGGCGCGAGCCACAGTTTTGTGAGCATGGAGTGTGCTCAGAAGTGGGGTCTTGCGCTCACGAGCAAGAATCGGACCGCTAACCAAGTGGACGGCACGATTGAAGTGGGGTACCTGGCCCGTCCCCTCTCCATTCGCGTGGGGAAGCTTCGCATAACAACCGTATACCGGGTGTGCCCGATGAAGGATTACGATGTGATCCTCGGTCGTGACTTCCTCCACAAGTACAACCCCGCCGTCAATTGGGAGGCGCGCACCGTCTCAGTCAAGCTCGGAGACAAGGAGTATCCCCTGCCTACGTGGTCCGAGGAAGAGGCCACGGAGGAGGAGACTTGCGAGGAGGAAGCGCCGCAGCAGTCGGTGCCTCGCAAGGAGGAATCGGCGCCAATGATGCTGAACTTGGTGCAGCTCAAGCGCGCGATTCGAAAAAAGGAGCAGATTTTTTTGGCGTTCGTGCGAGACGTGGAGGAGGATTTCGACGAACCAGAGGACGTGGCGCCGGTTGTGGCGCATGGGGCGACTCGTGAACAGCCGGGGGCCCAAGGCAAGTTTGCCGCGGTGCCCGAGGGGCTTCGGAAGGTGTGTACGGAGTTCGAGGACGTGTTCCCCGACACCCTCCCGGCGGGTCTGCCACCAAAGCGGGACGTGGACCATCGCATCGACCTCAAACCTGGAGCGCGCCCGCCTGTTCGTGCAACGTACCGCATGAGCGATGCGCAGCTGCAGGAGCTCAAGAAGCAGCTGACCGAGATGATGGAGCAGGGCTTCATCCGCCCATCCTCGTCTCCTTACGCTGCACCTGTCTTGTTTGTGCAGAAAAAGACGGGGGAGATGCGCATGTGTGTGGACTACCGGGCGTTGAACGACTTGACAATCAAGAACCGGTACCCGCTCCCACGAGCCGAGGAGCTCTTCGATCAGCTTCGTGCGGCTTGCTTCTTCACAAAGATCGATCTCCGTTCCGGCTACTACCAGATCCGCATCGCAGCAGATGATGTGGAAAAAACGGCCTTCCGCACCCGCTACGGTCACTACGAGTTCCTCGTGATGCCTTTCGGGTTGACCAATGCACCGGCCACCTTCATGGCGGCAATGAACAACATCTTCAGGCCGTACTTGGATGACTTCGTGGTGGTGTACCTCGACGACATCTTGGTGTATAGCAGAACGGCGGAGGAGCATGAGGAGCATGTGAAGAAGGTCCTCGACATTTTGAGGAAGGAGAAATTTTTTGCAAAACTCTCTAAGTGTGAGTTCGCGGTGGGGAAAGTTGAATTCCTTGGACACATAATTGGCGATGGACAGATTGCCATGGACCCGCGCAAGGTGTCGGCCGTGCAAGAGGGGCCGAAGTTGCGTAGTGTGCACGATGTACAAGTGTTCCTTGGTTTTTGCAACTACTATCGCAGGTTTATCCTTGGCTATGCGGGAGTGTCAGCGCCACTCTCCAATCTCACTCGCAAGGATCGCGAGTGGAGTTGGGGAGTTAGCGAACAAGAAGCCTTTGAGAATCTCAAACAGGCTCTGACCTCCGCGCCGGCCTTGCACTTGGCCGACAGCGGCCGTGAGTTTGAAATGGCGACGGATGCATCGGACCTGGCCATTGGTGGGATCCTTTTGCAGGACTTTGGCAACGGGTCGCAGCCGGTCGCCTACTACTCGCGCAAGTTGCGCGGGGCGGAGCTGAACTACGCCACCCATGACAAGGAAATGCTCGCCGTGGTCGCAGCCTTCAAGAACTGGCAGTGCTACCTTGAGGCGCGGAAATGCACGGTCTACACCGACCACCACGCGTTGAAGTACTTCAAGACGCAGCCGAACCTGAGCCGGCGGCAAGCGCGTTGGGTGGAGTACCTCGAGTCGCACTTCGACTACGAAATCGTGTACCGGCCGGGTCGCATCAACCCAGCCGACGCACTCTCACGGCGACCGGACCTGATGATGCGGGTCGCGTCTCTCACCATCCACGAGGATGCCTTCCTTGTGAAGCTCTTCACGGAGGGATATGAGGCGCATGGGGAGTACGAGGCTCGGAGATTTTTCTTCGAGGCACCGTATTGGCGACGGCGCGGCACGCAGCAGGTGGTGGTTCCCGCGGTGCCCGCGCTTCGGCAGCTGATTTTGGAGGAGTGCCATGACAGTGGCCCGAGCGGTCACTTCTCCGTCGACAAGACATTGAAGACGGTGGCTCGCTTCTTTTGGTGGCCCACCATGTCGTCGGAGGTGGCTGAATTCTGCCGGAGTTGTGACGTGTGCCAACGCCACAAGGCNCTGTTCCTCGAGCACGTGGTGCGTCTTCATGGCGTGCCGCGGTCCATTGTGAGCGACCGTGACCCGCGTTTCACAAGCAAGTTCTGGCGAGAACTCATGGAGCGGTACGGCAGCAAGGTGCAGCTGTCGACCAGTTTTCATCCCCAAACTGACGGGCAAACGGAGCGGACAAACCAGACGTTGGAGCAGCTCCTCCGTACAGTGGGTGATCCGGACGAGACGGCGTGGGACTAGCGGTTGCCGGTCGCTGAACTGGCGTATAACTCCGCCACGTCCGCCTCCACCGGCAAGGCGCCATTTGAGGTGGTGAACGGGACAGTGCCCGCCACGCCCCTCAGTTTGCACGTCGCAAGCAACCTGCCCGCGGTGGAGTCTACCGCACGTGACTTCACGCGGATTTGGGCAGCAACGCGGCATGCATTGGCAAAGGCGCAAGCGCAACAGAAAGTGCAAGCGGACCGACGACGCGCAGATGCAACGCTCAAGGTCGGTGACCGCGTGCTTCTCAACAGCGCGCACGTCAAGCTTCGCGGGGTCCGGTCCGACAAATTACAACCCCGGTGGCTTGGTCCGTTCGAGGTGCTCGAAATGTGGACACCCGTGGTGGCACGGTTGGCTCTCCCGCCTTCCATGCCAGTCCACGACGTGTTCCACATCTCCAAACTCAAGCTCTACCATGATCCGGCCGAGCATTTTCCTGGCCGCAGTTCTGAGCCTCCCCCTCCGGTGGTGATCGAGGGCGAGCAAGAGTTTGAGGTGGAGGCCATCCTCGACCACCGTCGCCGTGGCCGTGGATGGGAGTACCTGGTCAAGTGGAAGGGCTACAATGTGGCCCACAATTCATGGGAGCCTGCCCGCAACTTCAACGTTGGCGGGGTGAATGCCATCCTCCGGGAGTACCAAGAGCGAACCGGGACTGCTCGCTCCTAAAGGGGGGGGTAGTGTAAGCCGGACAGTGCCAACGGCACTGATTACGGCTTGAGGCTTCCTTGAATGTATAATCTGACTGTGGATTTGGAATCTACAGGAAAAACCGTGCAAGATCGACCCAAGAACGGGGTCGATCCATCAAGAATTGAGGAAGTTATGCCCGACCGAAGGTTGGACCGGCCGAGGGGAAAACAGGTGACGGGAATTCATCCCCAAGGACCAAGGCTCGACCCTCGGAAGACCCAACAAGGCCGAAGCGCCCCTTGGGGCCCGGTTAGTCAATGAATCAAGGATCATTGAGGGCCAAGGGCGCTTCGGAATGGCGCCCCGATGTGTTATAACCAGCAAGGGCGTTTCGGGCGGCCGTCACCACCGCTAGTGGTGCTGCCAACGGCAGATTACCGTGGTTCACGGAAACGGCCATATCTCGGCCGTTCCTCCACGGAATGATGCGATTCTTGGTGCGTTGGAAAGCTGGGAAGATGAGCTACGTGATGCTGGAGCAATAACGCTCATCCCAGGTCCATACGGAGCCGCGCACGGCTCGGCGACCTCGGGTCGCCTAGGATGTGTCATCATGTACATATAGTCTTGTATGTTGACACTTGAAGGAAGTACAGTTTACTCCCACTGTGCCACACGTGTTCCCGTGCTCCCCCAAGACAACCCTATGCTTCCGCAACCCCGGGAAGGTGTGCGCCGGCCTCCCTTCGGTCGCCGTTACCACCGGTTGGTGCCTACACCATCCGGTTGAGGCTAGCACACCGCGCCCGGTTTACACCCCCCCCCTCTTGGGCGGGGTCCCTCGCGTCGGGTCCCCCTCAGGCCCGACAGCAGCAGCTGCTGCAGCAACTGTTGCTGCGGTTGCTGCAGCAACTGCTGCTGCGGTTGCTGCAGCAACTCCTGCTGCTGCTGCTGCTGCTGCAGCTGCTGCCTGCTGCTGCTGTTGCTGCGACTGCTGCTGCGGCTGCTGCTGCTGCTGCGGCTGCTGCTGCTGCGAATGCTGCTACTGCAGCTACTGCAGCTGCTCGCCGTCGCCGCTGCTTTAGGTGATGTTGCTGCTGCTGCTGCAATGCTGCTGCTGCTGCAATGCTGCTGCTGCTGCTGCAATGCTGCTGCTGCTGCTGCAATGCTGCTGCTGCTGCTGCTGCTGTTGCTGCTGGCGCTGCAGCTCCCGCAATGCTGCTGCTACTGTCGTCGCGCTGCTGCTGCTGCCCGCGCCTGCTGCTACCGCTGGTGCTGCTCGCTGCCGCTGCCGCTGCTCGCTGCTGCTTCCGCTGCGAGCTGCTGCTGCTCGCAGCCGCCGATTCGCGCTACGAGCTGCTGCTGCGAGCGAGCTGCTGCTGCGAGCTGCTTACCTTTTTTTTTGTCAGAATGCCCAGCCAGAAACGACTGTTGCTGCCACCCGGTGCTGCTGCTACTGCTTCTTGGCTTGGCTGCTGGAGCTGGTGACTGCCACAGCTCACCAGGTGAGGTGGACGGGACTGCGTGGTGATGTCGCTGCTGAAAACGGTCGCAACGAGTCCCAGGATACGGCGGCGGCGGTGACTCTCACTGCTGCTGCCGGTGCTGCGTCTCTGCGGCGCAGCTCAGCGAGAGAGGTCTCGCTACTCTGATACCATGAGAAGTTTTCTAGAACCTTCCTAACCACTTGCCGCGACACTAGGCGTCAGTGCCAGGTCAGCGTGTGACAACAGTCACAAGTTAGAGACAAAACTGCAAGGGTCTGGGATGGGACACGAACAGAGTGTCAGGAAACTCAAACTGAATACAATTGCAGAGAGAGATAACAAATGACAAGTCCACAGCATAAATACCTGCCGCGGCGCACGACAGGTGTCGCACGCGACAGTGCAAGGTCTGTCCTAAAACCGGCCCAAAAACACTATTTTGGCCGTAACTCTGCGCAGACAAATCAGAACGCTACGCCGTCTAAACCTAGAGATGCAGAATCTCAAGCCGGACGCTACGACTGGTCACACGCACAAGTCCGGCACCGATCGGTGGACAGGAAATACAAAACATGCAAATCGGGCTCAAGAGCCAGTCCACCGAGAAAACTCTAGCGTCTGCAGAAAAACCGTATAGCACCCCGGCAAGCACCCAGGGCGTTGTGGCAGCTCTTTGGCAGCTGCTGGTGGATGGAGCCACCACTCGTCGGTGCTTCGGTGCCAGCTGCGTCCGCATCAAGGATAGACTGCAGAAAACCTGCAGGAGGTCCGAGACAACATCCACGATGCTGGGGCAGTCGTCAGTCAGCTCCGAGTGGGTGGTCCACCACCTGCCGACACGTCGGTGTCTCCGGGGTCCGCATCCGGGATCATGTCGTCGCGCTCTCCTGTAGCGCTGCTCTCCTTGCCGTCGCTCGTGACAGGTGGAAGCCACACACACCAACAGCCCATGTCAATTTTTTTTTCATGGCACACAAAACCCCTTAGGTTTGCGAGACAAACACCTTCAAACCCAACCCCGAATTACATTCGGGGTTGAAGGTTTTATTTTTTGCGTGGGCATCTGCTGGGCCCCGCGGTAGCGGGGCCCAGCAGATTCCCTTTCAACGCATGGGGTGTCTCGGACCCCTCACGCAAACCCAACGCAAACCCCTCCCTCGAACAATCACAAACGCCTGAAACGTGGGGTTTGTGATTGTTCAAGGGGCGTGATGACGTCATCCATCCGAAGCTGCATTTCATGCAGCGACGGCATGGTGTTCGCGCGCTTTTTTTTGGATACGTCGTTGTTTTTCTGTGACCGGTGGATGTTTCGTTGTTAAAGTGCTTGCTCACTGGATATGGGGTTGTTAAAGAGCGATACATGGATATGGGAGGCTTATTCACGAAATCGATGGGTATATGGTCACCCCCCTGTTCGAGCAATGTTCCTTATTCTTTCTTAGGCGAAAATGCCCATCCAAAATTTGTTAGTGTGTGACTGGTAAGTGAGCGTGGTACACCGAGCGTAAATGGTGTAGAGGTGGAAGTTGCAAGGCAAAACACAATTTAGAATTTGGGACACTTGAGAAATTTGTACTTAGCGGTAAATGTCCTTCGATTACCAGTGTCAAAATGATCGAACATATATATACAAGTGTCGAGTTACGAATGAAGCATAGTCAGTATAACTTGCACATTGACACACAGCGTCGAAAGGCCTCGGCGAGCTCGGAAAATCACCGTTGTAAAATTGAATGACCATCCTCCTCAGCAAAACGATCTTTCTTTGCCTGAGTCGTCATGGCTCACCGCGCCTTTCGAAGCTACGTCGTTGCTTCGCTTAAAAGTAATGATTTATTTTACTGTTTTAATTATCTCCATACTTTGTTTAGAAAGAACGGTGGAAATCTCTATGACGCTTTTAACACTACGCATTTGTCGATTTTTTCAGTATGGGAAGAAGATGTTGTTTCTAGACACGTTTTCGTCAAGCATCGCGCGACCTCCAAGCTTTGGTTGCAGAACAGGTCACCCAGCCTGGCAAAATCGTGCAGTGATTGCGCCAGGCTGTCTTGACTTTTCTTTTCATATTTTTTTAATGAAATGCATAGTGTTACATTCCCCCCTTTTGCTATGAACCGCCCTTTGTTCGTTATGCACTTTGTGATGAAGTTAGAGACGACCATCATCGTGGTGACAGCGCCAATGAATGGAGAGAAACATCAGGATTTTGCACAATAACATTAACAGGTAGTTCACTCTTCCAATAGAAAACTGTTGTGATTTGTGACGTTCCCGTCGACCTGTACAGTTTACTGTGACCACTCGGTCCTGTCCATACTCGTGCAGATCCCTGATGCGGACCCTGGTGGTACCGGTGCTGCGTCTGGTGGTGGACTACCAGCTTGGAGCTGACCGAAGATCGTTCCAAAGCTCCGAACACTACCTACGACCTCCCACAGGTTTTTCTGCAGTACACAGGAGTTTTTCGGTGGACTGGCCATGGGCCCGATTTGCATGTTTTGCATTGTGTGTCCAACGTTTGATGCTGGATGTATGCATGTGACCAGTCGTAGCGTCCAGCTTGCGATCCTGCACATCTAGGTTCAGACATCATAGCGTTCTGACATGTCTGCGCAGAGTTACGGCCAAAACAATGGTTTTGGGCCGGTTTTAGGACAGATCTTGCACCGCCGCGTGCGACACCCGCCGTGCGCCGCGGCAAGTACTTAGGCCATGAACCTGTCATTTTTCATTTCTCTCTACAAATGCTATTGAAGCATTCTGACACTTTGTCTTGTGTCTCCTAGCCAGACCCTTGCCGTTGTGTGCGCGACTTGTGACTGTCGTCACCGTCTGACCAGGCATTGACGCCTGGTCGACGGCTGTATCGCTAGGAAGCTTCCATGCATCTTCTCATGGTATCAGAGCAGTGAGACACTTCTCGTCGAGCTGCGCAGAAGAGACATAGCAGAGTAGCAGCAGTGAGCGTCACTGCTGTTGCCGATCCACAGGGACCTGCCGACGACACCCAACTGCTAGAGACGTCACCCACGTGAGAGCGCATCAGTAGCAGCCGCTGACGAGCAGCAGGTGACATCCGCATTAGCCGGCAGCCACCAGCAGCTGCTGGCATTGGCATCAGCAGCGGCGGTAGCAGGCCATAGCAGCGGCCGACAGTGGCTGGCAGCAGCAGCCGCAGCCCGCGGCAGTAGTAGTGCGTAGCAGCTGCAGCTCGCAGTAGAAGCAGCGCGTAGCAGCGCTGCGCAGCAGCGGCGGCGACGGCGGGCAGCAGCAGCGTGCAGTAGCAACAGCATTGAGCAGCAGTAGCACCAACAGCACAGAGCAGCAGCAGTAGCAACACAGTAGAGTAGCAGCGCAGTAGTAGTGCGCGGCGGCAGCAGTGCGCAACAGCAGCTACGCGCAGCAGTTGTAGCAGCAGCGCGCAGCTGCGCTGTAGCACAGCAGCAGCGCGCAGGTACTGCCACAGCTGTGCAAGCAGCAGCAGCAGTAGCCGCGCGGTTGTTGCTGCTGGTGCCGGCGCCGAAGCAGCAGCAGCCGAGCTGAAGCTGTTGCGCAGCTTTCGTGCAGCTTCCACGCGGTTGTTGCGGAGCAGCCGCCCCTTGCGCAGCGGGGCAACAACCACAAGGGTTGTGAAAAAAATTGGGGGGAGTTGATGTCAGCATTTTCCTTGCTGACGTCATCAGGTCATGCTGATGTCAGCAACCACTTGCTGACGCCGGCACTTTCCTTAGTCAAATTTTTGGTTGTAGAGTCAAAATTTGTCAGCATTTCAACTCCTCGTGAAACGCTGATATTTTTACAGTCCGACCAAGTTGACATCTCGTCATGTGGTTGACTTTGGAAGTGGAGCCAACCCTATTTTCGTTGGTCCGCTGTCTCCTCCAATTCTGGCATGCATTTCTTTGCCTGCTGCACCAGCCGGGGCTGAGAGAGCCAGGGTGAGGCAAGGAGGTGGAGCTGGTGGGATGGTGGAGGGGAACCTTTATGCAGCTGTGGGAGACATCGCTGCACGGGTTTCCCGTATCGTTGCCTTCAAGGCTCGGTATACGTTGGCTACAAGGACATCAGTACATCGATGAGCATCGAGGCTACATCAATGTCAAGGTCATTGTGTGGCGCAACCGGGATCGTCGGAACTGCCAGTTCAGCCAAAACACTATTTCTTGCAACAAGAAAAGGGAAAACTCCAGAAGACGACCGGACCAGTATTTTTGCACGACGAGCCTCTATAACATGCATTCACATCGATGCATGTGAGCGCTACATTCATGCATGACCGGATCCACGTCATGCCATCTGGACCATGCCATCTTCTTAGTGACCAATAACGTTGGCTTGAATTTCTCTTTTATGGATATGCAAAGGTGGTATTGCTAAATTTTCCCTCGTTTTCAGCCACGTAAGGAGGCTGCTGGCTGGTGGCAACTCCACCTACAAAGATATTATTTTCTTCCAGTTTAGGTGCTTCATCCTGTACCATTGACTAGGTTCACTGTAGCTGTCAGTATCAGCGGGTTCATTGCCCTGAATCCAATTCGGTTGTAGTAACATCACACGCTTCTCTTCCGTGCTCGCTTCCACACTCACACGTTTTGGCTGTGCCTGGTAAAGGTTGCCGCAGCCAGAGTCACTGCCATGGCTAGCTCCCAAGGAATCGTCACTAACAAGGCTTCCACATCAGGCAGTGCACCGGCATGTTCTGCTGCAGCAGGTGCTTTTGACGCGAGCAAGTGGAGCCCCCCAAAGCGTCGCCCGCTGACAGGAGATTTCCTGACAAAGGAGCTCTCACGATGCTGCGAAAAGTGGCTGACAGACGCAAAAAAGGCGGGCTTCAAGTGCGGCTCATGTGCAACGGTGGGACATGTAACCGTATTCACGGGCACTTTGCGTGTAACAACCCCAACGTCGGGAAATTCCCCTACCCACCACCAACAGCGAGAGATGCGCTCGGACTGGAAAGGGCTCCACCACCACCAGCAGGATGGCAGCCCTACAACATTCAGCTTCACGAAGGCAAGGGTGAGATTTGTGGCACAAAAGACCTGCCTGTCAGTTGGGTGAAGTTGTGGGAGAAAAGAGAATGGGAGCAGCAAGCAAAGGTTGCTGGCCTTACCCTGGAGATTTCTACTGATGAGGAGGACGGGTGGGGAGGGGGTGTAGCAAAGCAAAGCAGGCTGCCAGCATCAACATAGTTGGATGGAGAGGTCATGCTATTTGATGTGAACAAGGCTGCCTCGTTCAGGCAGTCAACCATTGTTGAACACTCAGGCCGCATGCATAACGGTCTCTGTCAGCTCAATGCTGTGAAGCTCATGTGCATAGGTGCCCTCCCCATTTCCTTCTACCGCGAACCTGTGCTAATGGAGGTCATCAAGTCAACAAAGAAAACAACAACAGGATTCCGATTGCCAAGCCGTGGCACAGTAGTGTGCAATCTTCTCCCAAAGCTTGACAAGGAGTGAGAGGAGCTCGATGCTCCATTGAAGCAGG
Source organism: Penium margaritaceum (assembly GCA_023375785.1). Lineage (NCBI taxonomy): Eukaryota > Viridiplantae > Streptophyta > Zygnematophyceae > Desmidiales > Peniaceae > Penium > Penium margaritaceum. Next base: position 68,739 of record SZWC01000434.1, read on the forward strand.
GCTGGTCAACCTATGGCACAAGCCCGGCAGTTCATGAGTGGTCAGATCGGCAAATCCGACCAATCTACAACGCCATGGGATCCGTGCACCTGTTCTCCAAGGATGCATCTGGGTTAGTGCAGGATGCCGACCACATGGCAGCCATGATAGAGGCTGCCATTGAGGCCGTCGGTCAGGACAAAGTCTTTTCTTTCATATGTGACAATGCCTCTGTCAACAAGAAGGCAATTGGCGAGCTGTGGCAGAAGTTTCCGAAGGTGTTTTTGCAGGGCTGTTGTGGCAACAACATTGATCTAATCATGAAGGATGTTGAGAAGAGTGCTTAGGGTGCAGGTATTATCGCTCGGTGTGAGAAGTTCATTGCGTTCTTCAGAAAGAACGCCATGTCCCGGACCTGGTTGAAGGAGAAGACTGGTCGGAAGGTGTTGAAAATCCGTTGTGATACACATTTTACGTCATTGTTTGACATGGTTGAGCGGCTGTTGGAGCTGAGGGAGCACTTGGAGAGATTTGTGGAGTTGGATTTGTGGAAGCAAGTTGGATCACAGAGAGACGCAGGATTCAGGAGCCGAAAGTGTGAGGCGCACAGAATCATCAGGAGGAAGGTGTTCTGGAAGCAGGTGCATCAGCTCAAGGACTTGTTGCTGCCTCTGATGCAGGCTGAGAGTTGCCGACAAGGCAGGTGGTGGTGCAGGAGAGATGTACGAAGGTTTGACTGTGCTGAGCAGCTGAGAGGCCTATTTGAGAAAAAAGGGAAAACGACACGTCGGGTGGCAGAGAGCCACGTGAAGTTTGTTTTGGGCAGGCTGGAGCACATGTGGTCAAAGGACATGGCTTGTCCTTTGTATGCAGCCACTCGTAGGTTGCACCCGGAGCACTTTGGCAACGACCTTTTCAAAGACCAACACTCTACAGGCATGGCAGGCGGTGGTGGAAGCTTCGGTGCCTGAGAATGACCATGATTTCATCATGCAAAGGATGTCTGCTTTTCAAAAGGCACAGGTCAGTTTTGTGAGTGACCCCATGGTCACTCCCAAGCGAATCAGCAAAGCCATTGCAACTGTGAAAAAATTCAAGTGTGGTGCAATGTCAGCAGTTGAATGGCATGTCAACAATATGTGTAGTCTCTCAGTGCTCCAAGACTTGGCCCTCAAATTCCTCTTTCAGCCATGTTCCTCTTCCAAATGTGAACATGTTTTTTCAACACACGAGCTCATTCACACTGCCAGGAGAAAGAGGTTGCTGGTGAGCATGCTGGAACTGCTGGTGCGGTGCCACATACGCTTGCACAAGCACTACGACCGCAACCGGCGCAAGGCTACAAAGGATCTTAGCAAGGCAGTAGAATCGGAGGCAGATGGGGAGAGCAGTGAGGATGATGAGGAAGTGGTGGAGGGAGAAGGCTTTCTTGGCAAGCCTGAAAGCGAGCATGATAGCGATGACGAAGAGGGTGAGGATGATGAGGAGAAGAGGGTGAGGATGATGAGGAAGACTTAACAGTAGACGATGATGTGGTCGAAGACATGGCCAATGTCCGCATGCTGAGTGACACCCCTGGGCTACCACACGCACGTCCAGTGCGCATCCGTGCTCAAGAGAAGCCAACAGAGAAATCCAGCAAGGAGGCAACAACAGCATTAGGATATGGCGGTCAAGAGGCTGTGGGAGGGAGTGAGGAGGAGAATGGAGAGAGGGACGAAAAAGAAGCTGAAGCAGATTCAACATCAAATGATCCAGCAACAAAAGATGCAACAGTAGCGAGAGCACCAGAAGGAGAGGCAGTTGTGGTGGTTGCATAAGGAGCCATGGCAGAAAAAACAGATACAGCAGAAGTGCCAAGATCTACCAGTGCTAGCAAGACTGGAGAGGCTCATACAGACGCAGCTGGAAGTGTCCAAGCAGAATCTGTCCAAATCCCAGGGGCTGCCAGGCCAGCAAAGCATCCAGCAACACCAGCAAGCAAGGCAGCCAAGCGCAAGCGAGAAGAAAAAACAGAATAAGATGTAGAGTTGGTTCCATGTGGTTTGCTCTTGTATTTGAAGTGCAACGTGCTTAACCTTGATTTTTATCATGCTTACTGTTTTTTCTATGCCTCGTTTCTTCATTATAGCAATGTTTGTCTGAAGTAGCGATTGCAACAACTAATGGTAGTTTTGTTACTCAATGAATAAGTAGACTGCGTTGAGGCAATAGGTACCATGTTACAGTGGTCACTATCCTATATGCACGTGTGAAAATCCCAAGGCAATGTATGGTGACTACAATATTTAGTATTAGCCCCAAAGTGACTGTCAAGTTGTATAACAAAGATTGAAATTCCAGCCCTTTTAGCTCGTTTATGAACAGCATGGAGCAAGTGAAAAGGTTGACCTCTTCACATCTCTCTTGACCCCCCCTCCCCTTCCGTACCCCCCCTCCTATCGCTGCACCGATGTGGGTCCCAGTGGGTACATAGATACGTCGATGTAGACATCGATGTAGCGATGTTTGTGGTACAAAGGACAACACTGGTTTCCCGCTACGGCGTGAGATGAGGTCCCTGGACTAGCAGTATGTGAGTAAGGGAGTACATGGTGTCTCTTCCAGGACCTCTTTGCCCGAGTACATGAGTGGTAGTTGGATGAGCTGTGGAGAACGGTGGTGATGGAGCATGGCCACAGCCGCGGCTATTCAAGGCAATCCAACAAGAGAACAGTGGAGATGAACTGCTTGCACACCCCAGGTTTGTCACTGACAGATTCTATATGGCGCGCTACGACTGGAAAGTGGTATGCTGGTTTCAGCTTGGATTGCCCATTTCACACCTTTGGCACATACCAACTTGTGTCTGCCTGGAGAGGGTCTGGATCTACCTGTGCGTACCGCAGCTTGCCCTCTGGTGCACATGTGGTGGGCCCCAAAGACGATACATGACGCAACAGCGTGGGAGTTGGCTGCTATGATGTGTGAGAGCGGAATGAGAGTGGTGACAGAGGTGCCGAGAGGCCTGCTGCCTGATGGATTCCCATACACCGTGTAGCGGATTGGACGGAATCCTTGGCCGACTAGGCCAAAACCGCTGTGCTTGAGGGTCTCCGACCCTCAAGCCATGCCGTCCAACCGCCCACAGTCCCAGGTGACCCCGCTCGAGCCACGTGGCTTCTTTGACCAGTCGGCGTGGCACTGCCACGCCTACACCCTGACTAGGAGTAAGAGTCACCTCGGATCTCAACGTGGGATTCGAGCCCTTGAGCTGTGATACCAATGTAACGGATTGGACACAATTCTTGGCTGACTAGGCCAAAACCGCGGTGCTTGAGGGTCTCCGACCCTCAAGCCATGCCGTCCAACCGCCCACAGTCCCAGGTGACCCCGCTCAAGCCACGTGGCTCCTTCGACCGGTCGGCATGGCACTACCACACTACACTCATCCCCACTAGGAGTGAGAGCCGCCTCTTCATCTTCATAATTCCAACGTGGGATTCGAACCCTGGAGCTCTGATACCAATGTAGCGGATTGGACGGAACCCTTGGCCGACTAGGCCAAAACCGTGGTGCTTGAGGGTCTCCGACCCTCAAGCCATCCCGTCCAACCGCTCACAGTCCCAGATGATCCCGCTCGAGCCACGTGGCTCCTTCGACCGGTCAGCGTGGCACTGCCATACTACACATTGCATGCCTCGACATTGCAACAGACCACATGCTGGTACTAGTTGTGTCCATTGTGCATCCACAAAAAGCTTCACAGCGGCTGGGTTGGCTTTGTAGGATGTGATATGAGCAAAGGAGAGAAGGTACGGAAAATGGCAGCGCGATGTGGAACGGGAACACATTGTTTACCTGAGAGTGTGCGTGTACCCTCGAGGAAACAAAGATGACCTGGCTCATGCTTCCAACTCTTTTAGGGAAACTGGGTTGAAAGAGGCTGGTTGCTCCAAGGATGGAAAATGACCTGGATGTGGGAGTTACATCTTGGCACCACTCACTTAGTTAATTGATTTTATGCCAATGTTGATGATTGTTGATTGTTGTTCTATTCACAATGCCAGGATTTTGCGGCCTTTTCTGGCCATAGGATCAGCCTTCACGATGCATACGAGCAACCGTAAAAGGCTAAGCTTCCTAGCAGCTTCCATGCCTTCTAGACTTGTATTTCATGGGGAAGGTTCCACACTTGGATCCTTGTGCCTAACTACTGATGGTTCCTTCTAGCCAGAGGATCCTAACATGGGGCATGCGCCTTCTTCTCTGGACCTGCATTTTTCTTCTAGATGAAGCAACCGTCATGTAGAACTTTAGAAGGCATCTTCCCTTCTAGGAACCGTCACGTTTCTTGTGGAAGGAACCTTCCCTTCCTGGAGTCTTCCACCGGCTTCTAGGAGCAAGAACATTTCATCTAGAAGCCCATAAATATCCCGTGAACCTCCTCAACCAGGTGGTTGATTCCACCTCAAGTATCAAAGACGTTTGCAAAGATTGGGCCTGAACCCAGGCCTTTGACTACCGCGGTGGATTCCTTGAACCACTGAGCCACTCTCCTCTAACTATCCAATGTCCACTCATGGACAATTGTTGCCATGACGAGGGGCTTGGTGCTCCCTGCCATGGAAATGCCGGGGGCCTTCTTGCGTGGCCCCGGGAGGGGGGGGGGGGGGATTTTGCGCTCGGCAATGGATGCGTCTCAGTATTGGTTGGCTAGACATGGTGGCATAGTGAGTATAGCTAAGCAGCTGCGGGTCGAACTAAATCAGCAAATGGCGGTGGCGCTGCAGCGGGCACAGGCTCCGTAGATTATTCGGTGGGTGTGGAGTCAGTGGTGGATGCATTCTTGGTGGAAGACGGCACCAGGCTCCATTGAGTGCTTAGGCGGAGGGATGATGGCCCAGGGGAAGCCGAACTTTGGTTTGTGGTCCAAGAAACGATTTTCTAAGCTAAGGGCTTGCACGGTTGAAGGTGTATAGGAGTGATAGGCAGCTGTGTTACCTCTTCTGGATGCAGACATGGTTGAACCATTTTTCTTGTTAGTTGTGATGACTCGTAGTTTGGCCTGGAACTAATCATGCAGTCCTGTGTCCCTTGCGTTGCCCTATATGTAAAACTCTTCTTCCATATAATTGAGGTAACACACAAACAACCCCCCCTCCCCCCCCTCCCACACACACACACACACACACACACACA
>SZWC01000434.1:92842-112314 GCA_023375785.1 Penium margaritaceum
CATGCTGGTGCTGCTCCTGCTGCCGCCGTTGGTGCTGTCTGCAGCAGCAGCAGACAGTGCGGCCTTGTACAAAGGGGCGGTGGCGGCGGCGACCGAAAACGTTGAAGGAGAGGGACCCTGGGCAGCGTAGGCGGCCCGGGCAGCAGGAACCGGCTGAGACCTTAAACCCTGAGCTCTGACACCTTCTAGAAGCAAAAGTAGGGGGCGGCTGGCAACATGCTTACTCAGCATGGTGCAACAGACGGCATCAACGGAAAGGTGCAGCCGCCGCCGCAGCCGCCGCCGCTGCTGCCGCTGCTGCAACCGATGCAGGTGCTGCTGCTCAATCTGATATGGTCGCTGCTTCTCAGGCCTCAACTGTGCTCCGAGACGCCAGTTGCTAGGAGTGATGATGGTGCAGTTGCCGAGGCACGCGGCAGAAGCGCTGACGACAGGGCGCTGGCATGGACCGAGACGCGGACGCGGACATGCGCCTGAGCAAGCACGTGCGCGATCGTGTAGGTGGGCGCGGGGGAGAATGCGCGGGCGCGCGCGTGGAAGCGTGAGCATGCCGGCGGATGGAGACAGAGAAGAGGAGGCTATCGCACGCAGCAGCACCAACGTTGGCATGATGAAGGTATGGTTGACGCTTCGCAAGGCGTGGACGAGGAGGACGCGGCTGGCACCCGCAGCAGCGGCAGCGGTGGCATGTTGATGTGCGGTTGGTGGCCTCGCCGCTGATCCCGCAGCTGCTGTGGCGACTGCTGCTACCACGGCCCCGCCCAGTTGCCAGTAGAGACCAGTGCGGCGGCCGCGCGACCGCCCTGCGAACCTGTTGCGACACTCGTAAATGCAAATGCAAGGAGGGGTTACCAAATTGACCTCCTCCTCCGAGAAATACCCCATACAGAAAACTCTTCAACACAAGAAACTATGAAATAACATCTTCCGACGAAAGAAGCTAGCTATCATTCATCAACGCTTACCTACAACCAAAAAAACCATTTCACGCGGAATTTGTCCATCCATCAAATCACATCAATCAAGTTCTTCATGATATCTTATGTTTTCTCTCCTCTCACCACACACACAAATGGAACAATGCCACCTCCCTCAAGCTCATACCCTTGATAGTAGCCACAACTAAGGTGCGAGATGACAAACTCGACCTAGCTCAACCTTTTTGGAAACTTACTGCACTTCATGCCAAGTGGGTGTACCGCCTACTCATTCCACCTCCCTTTCCATGGAAAATAATCTCAACCACATCCCAAGCCTTCCGTTACAAAGGGCATCTTTTCACCCTATCTCACCTCCCCACGATTATCCCTCTAAAGGTGTCTGAACATAGGAACATAGGAAAGACTACACCTCAACCTTCTTTCAAACCAAGAAAAAAATCCTCACCCCCTCATTTCCCATGACGAATTATTAGAAAAAACCTCTCGCACTCTACAAATGGGTACGCGAGCCATCAAATGCCCCTTTTGGCAACCGCCCAGCAGAAGCCTTCCTTCTACATCATGAGCTTCGAATCCACCATACATGTACGCCCACAGCCCCGTCCGCATGTCGCAAATGCACGAACATGGAGCTAACTATCCTTAGATACTTTCCATCCCAAATCTGATTCTTACACAAGACATTTTTATCAACTCCTCAAGAGTGATGATTGTCTCCATCCTCCCCCCTAATCGTCGCCCAATTGCGCGCCCTCACCATATTCTTTCGGTGAGGCTATGAGTCATTGGAATGTGTTTTCAACGATTTTTTAGAACAAAATTGGAAGGGGCCACTAACCTTCCTTTGCGCCATTGTTATATTCCATTGTTGAATCACCGATTAACTGAAATTTTGGCCTCATTTTCGAGAAAGAGTGGTATTATGCGCGATTGGAATGGATAAAAGGACAATGAATTTTGGGGGAAAGTGGCTTCAATTGCCTCTGGTCTACCTCGGTGATCAATTTTGGATTCAATGAGCAAACATCATAGGAAGGTGAGGTCATTCCTCGGGGACAAAAGTGGATGGCAAGTTCAACCCAAAAATTGCTAAAGAATGCCCAACTATCGCAGATCAGTGGTTGGATGCTCGTTAGAATTTTTTGGGAAGTTTTGAAGTATTGTTAGGATTTCTAGTGGTGTCGCATATGTCGCAATAGAGATGTACGTGTCAGAATCCAGTCTGTGCAATCATGGTGGCAACCCAACTCCCAAATCGACGAACGTAATTATGGCACTCCCATTGATTTTAATTAAAGAATGTGCCTTCCATAGAGTACAGAGGGCATGCCATCTGTGTCTAACTATTGTTGGACTCTCGCCGATGAATTCGTGAAAAATCTAAATAAACTCAGTCAAAATAGTAAAAAATGAGTGCTAACACATGAATTTCACAATCCAGTGACGGTCAAGCCAACAACGGCGACCAACACTTCCCAACCTCACCCTTTGTGCACAGAAGCACCTTCCAAACACACCCAATGAGATAACTTCCCCAATTTAAGGTGATCCCACATACGTTGTCTGTAAGGCAGTCTTTCTCCACCGTGAAACCAACCTTCTCATCCTCCATACCGGGTAACGAGTCCACCTTGTTAGATTTTGTACAAAGAAAGGGAATATTTGTGGTAGCAAGGTCTAGGTTCCTAGTTGCTTGTAAATATATCTTAGTGCATAGTAAGAACAAATGTACTATTTTGATGCTATGGTTTGTGAAAAAAAAAGAAACACATGTAAGAAATGAATCTCTTGATTAAAAGTACAGAGTACAAATGACGAGTATCGCCTTGCCTAAACAACATTATGTAATATGTGAATTTTCTGCCATTCCACAAGGGACAATCTACACATACGTTTTCTAGGCAAACTATGTAGGGTTCTTGGCAGAGCCACTAACTTTAGATTAGTCTGGCCTCCAATTACTTAGTCTTCCTCCACCCAGGCCGACATTGAATTTTCATCCTTATAATGTTCTTTAAAGTCAATTCCTCTAGATTCTTGACATGGGTAATCTGGTGGGCACTCTAGTAGCCAAGGCGATGATGATAAATGAGTATTTATAATCTAAAGCTGAGAAACACTAAGGTTCATGTGTCTCATAGGGTTGTTTTTAAGATGTGACACTGCCGCTGCCTTACATACATGTGGTATTCACAAGTTGACCACCTTTGAGAAGACGCTTCCTTACTTGTGGCAGTCACAGTAATCTCTTGGCCTTCTATGTATAAAGCTTCTTTACATAGGAAGCTTCCTCAAACTCTTCGATTGTACTAAGTTCTTCCATAAGCTATTGCATCTTAAGCTATCTGGTGGCTACCTCTAGAAGTTATCCTCTTAAACCATTGATTCTTCTACACAAGTTGTTGTAAGACCCAAAGTTACTTAGTAGCATTACTACTTGCCCACTTGTCAATGACTATCACCAACGCAAGAAACCCTGCTTAAGATGCCATTGTTAATATCTTCATCTTCATGTGGAAGAATTTTGAGGTTCCTCCTTCTCCAAATCATAAGAATGCCTTCAAATGAGAGCCATTAACAGGGATTAATGAAAACTTGCATGGTGTTACCACATGTGTAAGCAAAGTCACGACAAGTCTAAAAGCTACCATGTTCTAACAGATACAATGGTAGGAGTTCTATATCCAATGGGAAACCGTAAAAAGATGAAAACACATTCAATCATGAATAGATTTATGTAATGGTAAAATTATTTGTGTAAAATTGTAGAATGTGAAATGGTGCTGGCATATGTTTTAAGAGGAATTAGCCTTTATAGTGGAAACGTTTCTATTCTAAGCATCCTGTACCCATCTAAATGTGAAACCCCTCTCACATCACAGTTATCAGCTTTTAATGTTGATCAGAAGGAAGATATGTTTCCAGATTTTACTACAATTGTTTTATTTTAGCTTTTATACACCTTCAAAACCTTAGGATACCCATGTTACTACATTACAAATTGAAGAAAAAATAAGTGTTTATCAGCCTCAAATCGTTGCAAATTCATGTGATGAACAGAAGAGGCCTAAGTATATTCATTAAACCTTTACGTTTTGTTGAGGGGAAAGAACACACAAAGAAAGAACATGATGTATGGATATAAAAAAATGAAGAGGAAGAAAGAAACATGAAGAGAGAAAATGGACGGGACAAGGTGGGATGAGAGAAAAGAAATAATTTTGCAATAAACATAGAAGTGATTCAAAAACAAGATGAAACAAAAGCATTTCAAAATATAAAAAATAAGGAACAATCCACCACTCTACAGTTGTTTTGTACATGCAAATGAATGAACATGCAAATCATGCAACGTCCATATAAGGCATCTAGAACCTTTTTCAACAACATTTACGACAACGAATGCTCAATCACAAAGATATTTCCTCTTCCACGCCCATTAACTTGCACTAGAACAATGAGCTTTATGGTTGAATTAAAAAGTGCAGATATTTGGAAATTGTGTTATTCTTGTGTAACAAAAAATATAAAAATGGATGAATGTAATAAGTTTTCAAGTTTTTTGTTAATTATGATCTCAATCCTTAACCATTATATATTCCATATTCAAAACAAAGTTTTGTTCAAATGCCATGATAAAACTTTTGGAATTTCAATTCCTATGAGTTTCAGGTTTAAGTGCTGATAATTTTGGTGGGGCATTTATGGATCATTCAGAAACCTTTGTTCACGTGAAGATTCAGAGAATTGCCAAAACAAAGGCAAAAATATTTTTCATCCTTACCTTTGTATGCCTGTCATGACAATTGTGTGAATCTAGACTTCTTTCCAAAGGCTCACAAAAGCATGGATCGAAATAGAAGCAAACACACAAATCTCTACCCTAGGTGAGTTGAGCACTCTAAGATAGACCCTTGCCAACACAAGCATGAAAACGTGGACTCTGAAGTAAGGTAGCACACTAAAGTAAAATCGTTGCAAAAATGGACCCCACGCCAAAAAATGAAACAATATACCTATACTCTTGGCTAAGCAACGTGAGTTGCCACCTTCATGGTCTATACATGTTCAGTTTTTGTTTCTATCTTTTTAGAGGACAATTGATGTGATAATAGCACACCAATTCCTACAAATTAGATTGGATACCGTACAAGTCTTAAGAAGACATAGAATACGAACAGTTTTTCAAAACGGAGGCGTGAGGAAAAACGAACACAATGGAGGAAGAGGAGGGCAATGGTGAGGGTGAGGGTGAGGGTGAGGGAGAGGGTGAGGGTAGAGCGAGAAGAATATGAAACTAAAATGTTTAGGTCAATAATCTATCTGTGGAAACAGGTGGCTAATGTGGTTGGGTAGAGGGTAGTGGTCCATTTTGTGTGCTTCCATGTGCGTGGTCTATTCTTGGAGGGATCTAGGTTTTTTTTGCTACCTTAGGAAGCGCTTACGCTTGCGTGCTCACGCTCATGGGGTTCTAGATTTACGTGCTCGGTTCACCTAGGTTAAAGATTTGTGTGCTTGCTTTACTTTGGGTCTTGGTGACCACTGTCTTGGCAATTGCCCACACGACAGCTTACGCAAGCGCAAGAGAGCTTAGCAAAATACCACACAATGGCCATACTAGTGGCAACATCAGCATCAACTTCTATGGGTGTGCGATCCTCCGGCGGAACCAAAACCACTTGCGCTAGTGTGCCAGTTGGTGCGTCAAGAAAATGTTTGCCAACTCTGTGTGTGTGAATTTTGACCAAGATAAGGTAGTGTGCCTACTGCTTGAGAACAACCTGTTTATTGTTGTTTCTGCTGACACTGCTACCACAGTTGCTGCTACTACGGCTTCTCTTATTACTACTGTTGCTGATGTTGCTTCTGTTACTACTACTACTACTACTACTGCTCCTCTTGTTTGTGTCGGTACTACTTGCTTCTACTGCTGCCTTTAGAACGGTGGCAGCGGCGGCCACTACTGCTATTGCGGCGGTTGCTACTACTATTGTGGCTCCTTAAGCTGCTGCTGATGTTGCTTCTACTAGTGTTGCTAATGTTGTTGCTTTAGCTGCTACAATTATTACTATTACTACTGTTGTGGCTACAGTCTCTGGTTGCTACTGCTACTATGCAACTGCTATGCTGCTACGGTGTAACATGGCGACCTAGTCGTGGTACAAAATAGGTCCCTACCCCTTGGGTGAAACCGACCAGGAAAGACCAACTGGGTATTTTACACACCCAAAGAGGTAATCTGGGTAAGCCGGGTATTATCCCAAATATGAATATCTGCCAGGTCAGGATTTCCCCTTTCGCTGATTGGTTAGTAGCTAGTTGTAGTGGAAGAGGATGGACCGTCCAGGTCCATCCGATGACATCAGCAGAGCAAGAAATATCCTGCAGAATCCTGCCCTATGACGATATATTGGTCGGTGGGTCGCGCTCCGGCGCCCACCTTGTGGGATTTTACCCGCTGGTTGAGCCGCCGAGGCCAACCATTCCGTTGCGAGGGCTCTTTCTTACTACTCTACCCACCTACAAACTCCGGTTTGTTGTAATGGTAACTAGAGCCAACGGTCCTCCGACCAAAAACTTCCGCTGTCGAACGTTTACTGCCCTGGGTCAACGAGAGGGCGGACCAAGTTAGCACTCCACCCTTCATCGGCAGTCCGGGGCGATAATTCTCACCGGACTGGAGCTCGCCCCTCGTCGAAGCCCGGTCAACGGAATCTCACAGGGCCGAGCGACGGGTTGAGCGACGGGCGTCGCACAACCCTGCATCCGGCGAGCCCGTCGAAGGAACTCCGCCATGGCGCTAAGCCGCCATGGCGCGCTTCAACGGCGCTCCAACGGAAGGCAACAGCTGGACGCGAAAACAGGGCGGCCCTGCCGCCAACACCTGCCCTCCAAGCTAGTCTCAACGCGGGACACGGGGACGGCAAATCGAAGGTGGGCGCCTCGGTTTTACACCGGGCTCCACCTCGGCGTGTGGCGTTAAGGAGGCGCCCACCGACTGGTGAAACGCGCTGCGAGTGTCCCTTGCTGGGGAACCCCCGCAAGGAAGCCAGCCATGCTGGCCATACCAGCAAGCCGGACGGGACACCCGCCTGTTGGGTTGACCAGCAGGTCGGCCAAGTCGCGAGCAGGGAAGAGCCGCCGCCATGGCGTTAAGCCGCCATGGCGCGGTTTGACGACGCGCCAAGGAAGCGCAGCAGCTGCGCAAATCAGCAACGCTACCCGGCTGCCCTGCACCCGCGCTTCTCTCTGGCCCAAACGCGGGATCCCAAGGCTGCGACTAAAAAAAAAAAAAAACTTCGGCCTCACCCAGCCCGCGTCATTGCGCCTGACGGCGCGCGCTTCAAAGTGCGCACAGACATCCGCCCTGCTGGCGCTGCCAGCAGCGGCGAGGGCTGCTCTGGCTTCGCCAGCAGCAGCAGCCGCCTGCTGGCGTTACCAACATCCGGACGTGCTGCTCTGGCTCCGCCAGCAACAGCAGCCGCCTGCTGGTGTTGCCAGCAGCGGCAAGGGCTGCTCTGGCTCCGCCAGCAGTAGCAACCTCCTGCTGGCATTGCTAGCAGCGGGATGTGCTGCTCTAGCTCCGCCAGCAGCAGCAGCCGCCTGCTGGCGTTGCCAGCAGCGGCAAGTGCTGCTCTGGCTCCGCCAGCGGCAGCGGCCGCTCTGCTGGCGTTGCCAGCAGCGGCGAGGGCTGCTCTGGCTCTGCCAGCAATAGCAGCCGCCTGCTGGTGTTGCCAACAACGGCAAGGGCTGCTCTGGCTCCGCCAGCAGCAGCAACCGCCTACTGGCGTTGCCAGCAGCGAGACGTGATGCTCTGGCTCCGCCAGCAGCAGCAGCCGCCTGCTGGCGTTACCAGCAGCGGCAAGTGCTGCTCTGGCTCCGCCAGCAGCAGCAGCCGCCTGCTGGCGTTGCCAGCAGCGGCAAGGGCTGCTCTGGCTCCGCTAGCAGCAGCAACCGCCTACTGGCGTTGCCAGCAGCGGCAAGTGCTGCTCTGGCTCCGCCAGCAGCAGCAGCCGCTTGCTGGCGTTGCCAGCAGCGGCAAGGGCTGCTCTGGCTCCGCCAGCAACAGCAACCGCCTGTTGGCGTTGCCAGCAGCGGGACGTGCTTCTCTAGCTCTGCTAGCAGCAGCAGCCGCCCTACTGGCGTTGCCAGCAGCGGCGAGAGCTGCTCTGGCCCCGCCAGCAGCAGCAGCCATCTGTTGGTGTTGCGAGCAGTGGCAAGTGCTTCTTGCTCCGCCAGCAGTAGCAGCCGCCCTGGTGGCGTTGCCAGCAACCGCGAGGGCTGCGGTGGCATCTCCAGAAGCAGCAGCCGCGATGCTGGCGCTACCAGCAGCAGTGAAGGCTGTGCTAGGATCGCCAGCAGCAGCACCCGCTCTGCTGGCATTGCCAGCAACAGCCAGGGTTGTGTAGATATTTTGAGCTACCCTGCTGGCGTTGCCCTAGTAGTGCACGTTCTATTGGCGCTATTGGCAAATGCCAGTTGCCCTGTTGGCACTGCCAACGGCGGTAGGAGTTGCGCAGGCGGTACGAGTTGCACGAGGTGCCTTGCTAACGCTGCGGGCACCGACAGAAACTGCACTCGTGTTGTCAAGCAACGGCAGAAGCCGTAATGGCACCACCAGCATCATAGGCCTTGTCGGCAATGGAAAATGTTGGCAAAGGCAAAATGTTGGCAAATACAAATGTTGCTTTCACACCATGAATAGCAACATGCCACCATACCATGCAAACACCATCACCAGTGGCGGAAGCCTGGATGGTATGCGGACATCCTTATGACATGACCGGCAATGGCAAAACGATGCTAGACTAAACTAGCGTACAAAGAAATCCTGAGGGGAGGGTCTCTCCCCCCTCCACTAGTCACCGGCTAGTGGGGACGACTTCGTGGCTGGGTGCCATGAGGGGATGCCCGCCAAGCTACAGTCTAGCACAAACTATGCTGGCAGTCAGCGAGCGGTGCACGAGGGCATGCTCAAACTAGCCCTCACCACCCCTATATCATGCCAGTTTATCTAGCTTGACGGACCGGTAGTGGTCTGAAGCATGTTGGCTTGTGCAAATGCCACTTGGTTGTGTTGTATTGTCCTAACAACTAGCAAGCCGTGTTGGATTTTCCAGCACCGGCATGACACGTGTCGACTCGCTTTTTGCAGTCTGTACCGTGTCGGCATGCCCAACAGTTGCATGGTTCATTCTGGCTCGACTTTCAGCAGTCATGATTCGTACCGGACAGTCCTAGCAATGATGTTGGATTATGAAGCGGCAGTACAAGTTGTTTCAGCTTGTCCAATATTGATGGCTTGCTGAGTAGTAACTTGAGTCCTGCTAGCTTGAAGTGCCACAGCATGGGCAATGTCGACACTGTCGGCAGTGGTATGAGCCTTGCTGGCACTACGTGCAGTGATTGGCACAATCGACAATTGCTCAATCTGACCAGTTGACCTGCTGACAATTGTCAGCAGATGACGCCACCTTGATCTTAACAACTGGCCGGTACAACCGGCACGGATTGATCACGTTGCACGGTTGGGTTCGTTTACAAAACAAATTGTAGTATAGGATACACTCGGGCACCATCGAGCTGTATCTGATCAATGTTGCATAGGACCCATGATATGTGGGAAGTCAAATCCCATCCTCCCACGAAGTTACCAGTTGAACACCTTGTGCGGATACGGGCCTACAAGGAATTTGTTTGTTGGAACTTCGTAAAGAAAGAGGACTGTGTTGGATCTACTATAGTGAATGCTACAGAATAACTGTACTAGCCAAATGGCAGTGCAAGGTCCATTCTGTAAGCACAGTGACATCCCACCCCTTCATCCTGATACTTTTGGCCAATGGCCATGAGTTGGGAACGAAACAAGAACAGTAGTTTTGAGAGGAACCTAGGGTGCCTCAACGCTGACTTGAATTGCTCCGGCCATAGGCTACATGAGCAAAAGGGGCGTTAAGGGATCATCATGAGGCGGACAACGCCCTAGCTGTTGCAAAAGCCACAGGCTATGGTGGCATGGCCAGCTGAGTCAGCCAGACAACCCAATGGTCCAGCAACCTGCCAATGAACAGGTTATGGACATCGGATCACGATCAATCTAGGTCGTAAATCTCGCGCAGCTTGCATCATAAACTGTAAGCACACCACGGCATCTAGACGATTAATCCTCTGGACAACGAAGGTGACGCCATTGGGTACAATGTTAGGGGCAGTTCTTGCATCCTAGACACGTCTCAAGCATGGAGATTCTGAATTGTACTCATAAAACGCGTTGATTCCTTTGCAAATTACACCGAACCAGCCATGGTGTCTTGCACAACAATTTTAATGGTTGACGCATGCACCAAGCACTCTTGACGTACGTCAAAGTGCATGCTTTGGTTACATGAAGCATATGTGCTGAGGCACAAGCTCATAATGCATGCAGTGCAACATTCAAGCGACCTCAAGACGCTTGTCTAAGTCGCATCATATCATAGACAGAACTCCTTGTATCAAACCATGTGCTACCACATGATGAACGACAGTGCTCAACGTATGTCAGCAATGGCAAGGCAATGAGCCGGAATGCATGTTGCCCATAACAGCAGATTCAGGCATACATGCCAATGGTCCATGAGGCTCTAAGCTCGTGAGACGTCGCACATGCAATCGGTAGCCTTCATGATTGAAGAAATGCCATGACTTGACACCGTTCAGGTCATGCACATTGCCTACCTCTCTGTCTATTGGCCTACATGTTCCGAGTACACTACGAACTCAGAACATATTTAAGGTTAGCCATATCAATGGCGATACACCTGGCCATGTAACGTACTTGACAATGCATCAACTCACTTGTCCGTGGCATCAAATACCCGGCGTTTGCCTTGGCTGCTCGTCAATCCTGTGTTTAAGGTGCATACAAACTTCTATCTAAGAAGGCATCATCTTCTAACATCGATTTGGCACAAAACCAAACGGACGAGCTAATGCTGAAGACTTTAACGAGTATGTTCTTTACGAGTCCTAACACCTTAGCA
This sequence comes from Penium margaritaceum, assembly GCA_023375785.1. Taxonomy (NCBI): domain Eukaryota; kingdom Viridiplantae; phylum Streptophyta; class Zygnematophyceae; order Desmidiales; family Peniaceae; genus Penium; species Penium margaritaceum. Next base: position 103,806 of record SZWC01000434.1, read on the forward strand.
TGCTCAGTTAGAGCAAGGTGTTATATAGCACAAGGAGGCATGGTTGTATCCCCATGTTCTCACTTTGCTAGGCCCATGTCAATACATGGATGAGGGACATTGTTGAATGTGTCACAGAATTTCTTCATGGCCATATACACAATGTACGAAACAAGGAGGACAGCTTCCACCTTGTCTCCACTGTGAGGGTTTCTCTTACCATGATGCAGTCCACATTGGACTATGCTGGCCAACATGGTCAAATCTCAACCATGTTCGTAAGCATGGAGACGTCATGGGTGACAAGCGGCAAGAGGGGTTTGTACGCACAGTGTGACACATGCCACCCCTGCCATAAAAATTGATGTTGGATGAATCATGAAGAGCAACACTTCGCGTGTTACGTGTGTCATGATCCTCGATCTCCTATGCTACAACTAGGGCTCGAGAAGACAATGTGCAAGTGTGTTACTATCGAAGACACTCACCATTGTGGTTGCGTGTCAGTACTCGAAGTGCACCAAGGATGTTCATGCCCGCCATACACATGGCAAGGTCAAAACCTAGCATGACCCAACCAACTGCACAATATTTTGGATGACACCTCTACCGACGGTCCCATCTATCCAACATCAAAATTATTACAGCTGGCTTTTGAGCTAGAATAGTTGTAAAATTGAAACCACTCATAGCCCCTCATTCTGTCATGCACAGTACAGGCACTTGAGTCATTATCTTGATGACATCTACTGAATATGCACTACTGGATTCCTTACCGATCCAGTCCGGCAGTTGCTCATATATAGAGCACTGTTTAATTTCCATTGGGATATACATGACGCCCTTGCTCACTCCTCAGCAATGGATGTAGTGCCTACTTTACGCACTGGAACCAGGTTGTAATCTGGTTACGTAAGCATGGTTATGTGGTTACATAACAGCACCATGCTATACAACCCAATAAAATTCCCATTCAATGACGATATTTCGTCAAAACTCATGGTGATGTGGTCTACCCATGAGCACACTCTGGTGTTCACCATTGGATGCAGACAACCTAGAGTGACTAAAAACACCAGATGTAGCCATCTATGGCAATAAGCAATGATCAATGGTCCACACACTGGAAAAGTGTACTTTTGTACCACAACTCTCCAATGCTGCTCTTTGGACGTCTTTGAGATGTAACAAGTAGCACAGGGCACCTGTGGTTGTTTACGTGCTCCTTTAAGGATTGAAACGTACTGTGGACATGCCTTAGTATTGTGTACGCAAGGCACAACCCATACGAAGGTGTACACCAATCCAACTTCTTGTCACCCAGCAAGTATGGGATGAAAGAAAAGTTAAAGTTGGATGAAATTGCTCGAGTAATCCGAGTTTGATCACCTTCCTTGAGTGATCACACTCGAAGTTCCCAACTTCCAAGGGAATGGCCCATTTTACACCCTCAGTCATGCTACTGATGTGTTCGGGTAGCTCTAAAGTACTTGTGCAACGCACAAATCCACAGAATACATGTGGCATTTTGTTATCCATCTCTTCCAACAGTCATGACGTCGGATTTCTGGGTCTCACCCACCGCGTTACTCAAGACTGTGCACTTGGCACCTTCGCAATGTGCGATGAACACTCTTCTGGTCTAAGAAGATGGGTTGTGTGTCCAAGCATATCACACTACCCGAGATTACCTCCTCACGGTGGAAAGTCTTAGACCACACGGCATCCGATGGTACCCACTCGTCCGTCGAGTGCGGGGACGGCAGGCTTCAGGTGCCTTCCGTCTAGGTCTCTGCGCTACCAAATGACAGTCTCATCCGTCATCACACTATGGTAGACACGTGTGCTAGGAGACCTATGCTCTGACAACGTCATATATCGGACACGCTTGGCAATGTCCCATACAATGCAAGACCATGTGGTCTGCAATGTTCAGTTGGTCTGTAAGCATCGTCAAATGACATGTTTACACCTGTTACATGGCGCCGACACCGGCCACCATGACAGTTTCGAGCCAAGGGCTCCATCGGGAATGGTTGTTCAGCCAACCCAACTGAACCGACTATGGTAGCCACATGTGGACCTGACCACATGCAAAACTTCCCTGGGGGTTTTTAGTTGAAACCCTAGTGGAGGATGAGATTGAGTCTGACTGACCACGCCCTCGGGGGTACCACCCTAGCGTATGCCCCGTGAAGAGAATCTTCCTTCGGGAACGGTGGCACATTGTTGCGGCCCGACAAGTATTTTCCCGGGCACTTGTCGCGAGGACGCTCCTCAGCAGAAGGGGGAGGACGTGTCGCTGTAATTCCGAGGCTGAACACCCAAAGACCACCAGGAAATTCATTTTCCATCTCACAGCTTTCTCTTCGATATCCAGCATGAAAACCCCATGCTCAAGCATGGAAGATGTTGTTCCTGTGTCAACATAAGAAAAGCGATGTCTCACCAAAATCGATGCACGAAGTTTTGTTGAACCTTCAAGCATCAAAGCCACATGTGCATGGACCCTCTTGAGGATCCTCCTGATGGAATGTCATGCTTCGGTTTGAAGCTGACACATCCTTGTATCACAAGGAAAGATGAGCATGTAACATGGATGCATGCACTGGAGAATACCATGTGCTGGCTTAACATGTCTCATACAACTTCCTGTGGATACACGCGTCATGTTGACGTTTCCACTCGCTCTTTGTACTCACCTTACGTACTTGGTTTGTCGAGTGAACCTCTTTCCTTTACAAACCGAGGACGGTTTGTAGCTAAAGGGGGAGGAATGTAACACGGCGACCTAGTCGTGGTACAAAATAGGTCCCTACCCCTTGGGTGAAACCGACCAGGAAATACCAACTGGGTATTTTACACACCCAAAGAGGTAATCTGGGTAAGTCGGGTATTATCCCAAATATGAATATCTGCCAGGTGAGGATTTCCCCTTTTGAGGATTGGTTAGTAGCTAGCTGTAGTGGAAGAGGATGGACCGTCCAGGTCCATCCAATGACATCAGCAAAGCAGGAAATATCCTGCAGAATCCTGCCCTATGACGATATGTTGGTCGGTGGGTCGCGCTCCGGCGCCCACCCCGTGGTATTTTACGCGCTGGTTGAGCCGCCGAGGCCAACCATTCCGTTCCGAGGGCTCTTTCTTACTACGCTACCCACCTACGAACTCCGGTTTGTTACATGCGGCTACTCCAACATAGCAAAAGGAGGTATTGTGATTGTTGATGCTAATGCTACTGGTGCTGTGGAGCTGCTTATTCATTGGCTATCTCTTATTCCAGTAGGTGTGAGCACCCTTTGGTTCATGCGCTGTTCCTCATTCTCCATAGGGTCCTCGACAAGTGATGTGTACTGCTTGGGCCAAACGTCTGGTTGAAGATGGCTGGCATGGCATGTCCCTCTTTTTATGTCGTTCTTCTTTCTTTTGTTATTGATTATGTGGTCCTCTTCTTGAGTTCTTTTGATTCTATTTTTTTTGTTACTGGTACAAATACCTTAGGAGGTGGTCAAACCCCTCCCTACACTATTGCCCTATCTGCTCGTAGTTGATCTTCTGTCTTGTGCGAGCACATGATAACGGGGGAAGTATCCTTTACGTTTCCATCCAAAGGGTTGTGTGGTTGGTGGTTTGTGGTTGCTGGTTGGATGCTCATGTAGTGCCTTCATGGTGTCGGTACATGCGCAAGACCTACAGGCCTCGTGCTAGCCACCAACACGGCCACGGGGGAGGGGGTTTAGAGGGGTGGGGGGTAACTCTCTTGTCCACGCTGGCCCGTGAGTAGCGCGTAGATGGATTTCTCGGACAAGCAGGTTGTATTTGTTAAAGTGCACCATGCATCAAAAAATGCCTTATTCCTCTCAGATGTGTGCAAAACATTTGGGGAGTGTCAAACATGCTGGCTGTCACAGAAAATTTGAAAGGCATACTTTTGTGTCGTATTTTGTGCTATGGTGTGGAGTGGCACACCATGTTGTGGTCTCAAGTAGAATGTTGTGGTGTGGAGCAGAATGTTGTGGTCTAGAGTGGAATGTTGTGGTGTGGAGTACAATGTTGTGGTGTGGAGTGGAATGTAATAGCGTGGAGTGTAATGCTATGGTCTAGAGTGGAATTGTGGTGTGGTGTGATGTGGCGTAACATGCTGCACAATGGTGCGCCTCTCTATTGTGTTGTTGTTGCACTACTTAGTCTGGTGTTGCATTATTGGGTGTTTCTTTGCATTGCTTGGTGTGTCCTTGTTCAATACCGTGTAACATGGCACTGCGTATCCTAGCTTGAGAAGGTTTGTGTTGGGCTTGGTATAGCACATTGTAGAGGGTCATGGAAGCAACGGTGACACGACATGTTGTTGTGTCACGGTGCAACAGAACGTGACATACCATGGTATCATCCGATGTGGTGAGCATGATAATGCCATGGTATGACATGGCCTGGTTTGGGTGGGGGCTTTTCGACCTCATACCTGGCCATGTCATGCCATGTCATGGTAAACACATCATCATGCTCACCACATCGTGTGATTCCATGGGAAAGCCCCCACTCCACACCAGGCAACTACCTCACCACACCAAGCCCATTCCTACCATGGCATGACATGGCCTGGTGTGATATGAGCATGACAATGCCATCTGTATGCTGGTATGTCCATCTTGCCATATTCGTTTACGTTCTCTTTATTTGTATCCCTCTAAAGAATTTGAGTATACACTTTATCTTTTCTTACGTGGCCTGTAATGATGTAACAGCCGTGGGCTGTTTTGCGACTAACTGCAGAACCAAAACGTAGGCCCTTAGAATAGTCGTCTTAGGAGAGTGAGCGAATGGTCGCCTCAACCATTTTGGCTGAGACGAACCGCGCCACAAATGGACGTAGTTGTCATAGGGCATTTTTGTAAACATGTAACCTAAAACCCTATCGTTCCACGTGGCACATCCACGTGGGAACAGGACCCTAGCGGCCAACTAGAGGGGAGGAGGAGTGACGCGATGGATCTTCCATCGCGGCACTCCTCTTGCCTTAAATCCAGCCTATGGACCGAATACGGGCTAGAGTCGAACTAGACTCTAGCCCGAGATTATTTTTCGGGCCTCAACTCGTCGAGACATCGGTCTCGAGCCCCCNAATGGACGTAGTCGTCATAGGGCATTTTTGTAAACATGCAACCTAAAACCCTATCGTTCCACGTGGCACATCCACGTGGGAACAGGACCCTAGCGGCCAACTAGAGGGGAGGAGGAGTGACGCGATGGATCTTCCATCGCGGCACTCCTCTTGCCTTAAATCCAGCCTATGGACCGAATACGGGCTAGAGTCGAACTAGACTCTAGCCCGAGATTAGTTTTCGGGCCTCAACTCGTCGAGACATCGGTCTCGAGCCCCCGAAACCCGAGAACTATATTTATACGCCATTTTTAGTTCTAAAAATGGCTCGTACGCTACAAATGATCTGTGTGGTATTTCCTCTTCTGCTATCCAAATAGTGATGTGAGGTATTCTTATCTTCATGGTATTAGACTAGTTTATTCTTTTGTAACAGTTTCCTTGTGGTAGAAAATTGAAAAGATTGGAATATCACAGAAGTTTAAACATCTTATATCGTCCAGTATCCTTGCGTACATGCTTACAAGAAAAGTTCTTTGTTTACCTTTGATGTTTTAAAATGGATTTCTTAATAGACTGTGGAAGGTGTTATTCATCCTCTTTCTAATTCATTTTAATCAATGTTTTAGAAAATATTTGTAGATGATTTAACTATAGAAAAATTTGCTCCATGCCTAGATTTAATTTTATTTCATAGTTCATTCACCATTCATATTGATAAAATAACTTAAGAATCAAAATTTTCTAATCAAATGAACAATTTGGAGCCGCTTGAAATGATTACAATGGCATTGAACATGGATAGAACATCAATCTGAACTTTGTTTTGAAAAAAATAAACTTCTCTATTAATATTCATATTAAGAATCATTATCATTTTTAGGTTAGTTTGAAATGATTTTTTAGTTTATTAAGTTTTTTGATATGCACTTTAAAGTTGAAACATGTCACTTATTGCATATTACATGAATTTAAGTAACAAATTATAGTCAAATGGGTAGATAATGGACAATAGGAAATAGGAGAAGATGAAATGGCGTAGAATAAAGGTTTCTACAAAACTTATGAAATTTAGGAATTTGATGTTGCATAAGTCGTATGAAAGAAAATTTACTGTTGATGTTCTGATTCACTTATAACCGGCCCTCTCATTTCTTTCATACGCAGCTTGGCAGTCTTGAAATTCTCAAAGAGGTTGAAGAACTACATAATCTTCATCAAAGTAGAAGTTTAATTGAATCATTGAAATTAGAGGCTAATGTTTTTCTTTGTGCTCAAAAACCTTTGAATGAAGGCAATATTTGCATCATCATTTGGAAGAAGAATATTTATGGATGCATGATGTTAAGAAAATTTTAGTTGTGCTAAAATAATGAAATAATCTTGAATTTATTATTGGTACTATCTACGTCCATAAATACTTTTTCACAATACATCTTACATGTACGAAACAAAGAACCCATTTTTATCCTATGACCCAAAAGTATTTATATTCAGTTATGAAATGAGTAAAAAATTAGCCCTTTTTTTCCGTGAAATTCCTTGCTTCGTTTTATGCCCTTTTTGTATTCCACATCTTGGGTGTTAGAGTACCCCACTTGAATGTGAAATGGTTCATTTCAGGCCCTGTCATTTATTCATATCGAATTCGTTTACCTGATTCTTCTTCTTTTATGGGCTTTAATTTTGCTAATCATTAAGAAAAATTATCGTAATTTTTTCTTATTTATTCTGAGACATACCTCAGGGTCATTTGGAAGCCTTTGTTTGCGTAAGGCCTTTCAGAAAGATTTTAACACAGCCTTCATACGCCTGTCGCCTATGGAAAGTTCTATGGTGTAGGGTTGGGTTGTCCAGTCCTGACGTTTTGGTGCTACTGTAGCACCTGTCCAGTTCATGCTTGCGCTTGCGTGGCCGCGGTGGAGGTGTATGTACGACCACGTGTTCGACTTCTTCTTAATCATCCGATCAGCGCCAGTACCCGTGTGATCCATTGCGCGAGTGACAACTAGTACGCGAGTGTCAACGCTTGCGGCGACACCGCCTTCTGCTGACTGCTGACAAGGCAATCAGCTGCACGGCGGCTGGCGCAAGTGCGTGCGAGCTTTCCAGAACACCACACAATGGCGACGGCAGTGGCAACATCAGCATCAGCTGCTGTGGGTGTGCGATCCTCCATCGGGACCAAAGCCGCTTGCGCCGGCGTGTCTGCTGGTGCGTCAGGGCAATGCTTGCGGACTTTTGGCCAATAAAAGGGTAGCGTGTCTACTGCCAGAGAACAACCTGTCCACTGCTGCTGCTGCTGCCGCCGTCCCCACTGCTGCTGCTACTGCTGCTGCTCTTGCTGCTTCTGTTGCTGCTGCTGCTTCTGCTTCTGCTGCTGCTGCTCCTGGGGGTGTTGGTGCTACTTGCTGCTGCTGCTGCTGCTGCTGCTGCTCTGGCGGCGGCGGCGGCGGCCGCTGCTGCTGCGGCGGCGGCTGCTGCTGCTGCTGCTGCTTCTGCTGCTGCTGCTGCTGCTGCTGCTGCTGGTTGTGGTGCTGCTGCTGTTGCTGCTGCTGTGGCTCGAGTCGCTGGTTGCTGCTGCTGCTATGCTGCTGCTGCTACAGGAGCTGCTGCGCCTGCTGATGCTGATGCTGCTGGTGCTGCGGAGCTGCTTGTTCATTGGCTATCTGTCGTCTCTGCAGGTGCGACCACCCTTTAGCTAATGCACTGTCAGTCATTCTCTGGAGGGTCCTAGACGAGTGATGTGTACCGCCTGTGCCAAATGTCTAGTAAAAGATGGCTGGCATGGCATGTCCCTCTTTTTGTGTTGTTTTTCTTTCTTTTGTTTTCCCTTGTGTCGGTCCTTTCTTCAGTTCTTTTAGTTCTGTTTTTTTGCTACTGCCAGGACTGCCTTAGGAGATGCTCGAACCCTTGCCTGCACCGTTGTTCAGGCTGCTCATAGCCGAGCTTCTGTCTTGCGCAAGCACATCGCGACGGGGGAAGTGCCCTTAGCGTTTTCACCCAAAGGGCTGTGTGGTCGGTGGTTTGTGGTTGCTGGTTGGATGCATGTAGTGCCTTCATGGTGTTGGCACATGCGCAAGGCCTTCCGGTCCCGTGCTACGCCACCACCACAGCCACGGGGGAGGCGGTGTGTGGGGGGGGAGGGGTAAGGTTTTTGTCCGCGGTGGTCAGTGAGCAGCCCGCGGCTGGATTGCTCAGGCAGGCAGGTTGTAATCACGTGAAGCGCACGATGCAATGCAAAATGGTCTATTTCTCCCTGATGTGTGCAAAACATTCGGGGAGTGTCAAACATGCTGGCTGTCGCGGAAAGTTGAAAGGCATACTTTTTGTGTCCCATTTCGTGCTTTGGTGTGGAGTGGCACACCCTGTTGTGTTCTGGAGTGGAATGTTGTGGTCTGGAGTGGAATGTTGTGGTGTGGAGTGGAA
>SZWC01000434.1:115310-127649 GCA_023375785.1 Penium margaritaceum
TATGGTGTGGTGTGGTGTGGTGTGGTGTGGTGTGGTGTGGTGCGGTGCGGTGCGGTGCGGTGCGGTGTGGTGTGGTGTGGTGTGGTGTGGTGTGGTGTGGTGTGGTGTGGTGTGGTGTGGTATGGTGTGGTGCGGTGTGGTGTGGTGTGGTCTCGTGAGGTGTCCTGAGGCATGGCATAGTGCGACGTGCTCTGCTGTGGTGCGGCTTGTTGCGGCGTGCCATAGCTTGGGATGGCATGGAGTGGCAGGGTGTGGTGTGGCATGTCTTTGCATGGTATGATGTTGGATGGCATGGCGTGGCGCGTGGTGCAAGTTTTGAAGGGACGGCATCCAGGCATGGTGTGGGAGTGGTGAGGGCAGATGTCGCAATGTGCGTGACAATGTAAGGCAACGGTTTGGGCATCGTGTGCCAGTGCAAATGCTGTGCAACCACGAGCTGCAGCCGGTGAGTGCGCAAAGCTCTGCCAGTGGGCACCTGGTCACTACGAAAGGGGTTACGACAAGGAGCAAACCACTCAGGTTATGCCGCAGCAATCCACTGCAATTCTATGAGCTCCATATCCTCCGAGGAGGATATTGTGCTCATTGCGGTGCGGCATGATTTGGCGCATGGTGCTGTCTGGCTTGATGGGTGCGTGCATGGCCATGCAGCAAGCAGCTCTCCTCTACGAGGATATTTTTTTCTTAGACGTCTGCAGCCATGGCACACTCTACTCTTGGCTTGATGGGTGCGTGCATGGCCATGCAGCAAGCAGCTCTCCTCTAAGAGGATATTTTTTTCTTAGACGTCTGCAGCCATGGCACACTCTACTCTTGGCTTGATGGGTGCGTGCATGGCCATGCAGCGAGCAGCTCTCCTCTAAGAGGCGTAAGGCTTTTCCAACTACACCTGAGGAGCAACCAAAGCATCGGAACCATCCGAAACAGCAAAGGCTTTGTATCCGGAATCGGCGGCCCCGATGCACAAAATGAAAGGGGAAGCTTGTGCCAACAGCACCCCACGCGGCGCCAGTGGCAGTGCCATGCAGCAGGCGGAAGGGGTCAGGGAGGACCGGAGACGTTTCTGACGATGGAGGAGGCGGGGCTGGTGGAGATGGCGGGTCTCGACATGCACGAGCGCTTCCTCGCTCGCCTCACCGTACGTATCCTACGTCTGTGCCTTTGTTTTTCCGGCACGCCGCGCCGCACGTATCATACGACTTTGCTTTTCTGTGTTGGGCAAGCCTCACCGTACGTATGCTACGACTGTGCCTTTCTTTCGCGCGCACGCTTGTGCCTATGTTTGTCGGGCACGCCTCACCGTACGTGTCCTACGACTGTGCCTTGGTTTGTTGAGCACGTCTCACTGTACACCGTACTGTAAGTGTCCTCCAGCTGTGCTTGCGCTTGCTAGGTAAGCCTGGACCTTGGTTTGACATGCACGTCAGGAGAGTGTCCAAAGGCTGTGTCATTTCTTTTGACCCGCTTGCCTCACCGTCCGTGTCCAACCTGAGCATCTACCGTGCCACGGCTTGACGTGCACGCCTTGCAACATGGCCACGCTTTCCATGGCTCGACACACACACACACAAGCCTCACTGTTTTGTACGCATTTGCCGTGGACTGGTTGGCAAGCTTCGGGGAGCAGCGTAGAGCACATTACAGAGCCGAGGTGGCTTGGTTCTCTCCTCATCCCTTTTCCTGTTCCAGGCATGTGCTTTGTGTTGCAGAATGCATACCTCACTCTCCTTATTCGTCCACGTCCCCAATCCAGGGAGGAATGGATGGATTTCTTCGCACCAATATCACAGAAAACTACGAGGGCCACTTGCGGCACTGTTGCATTGCATTGCATGTGACAGTGTCTGTCTTGCTGTGGTTCACAAAGCCCAGCAGATCACAGAAGGAACCGGAACATGTTTCAGACGCTCGCGGCGTGCGACATGGCTACGTGTCTTTGAGTCTCCTTAAATAGGCTGAAAAGCGTGGAATGCGCGAGGAATCACTGACTGCATGGATGCATGGTGCGTGGTGATGATTGTTTGAGTGTGGCCGCGGGATGAGTGTGGGACAAGTGCAGGGTGGGTGAGTCCAGGATGTTGTCATGAGGCCATGCCCTTCAGAACGTCGACAAAGTACCTGGGTGCCTTTGTGAAAATGCAATAGAGGACAGCTGCCTTTGATGGGTCGATTCCGTTTTGGTTTCTGGAGGTTGACGCGCTTTTGTTTCTAGGGGCCAGTTATCCCTAGGTAGTCCATGCTCAGCATTCAGAATGCTGAGGCTGATGCTGGTTGCTCAACATCAGGAGTGAATGATGGTCCCGCGCCAGATGAGGTGTTTTCTTAGTTTGTTTCTTCTCCTTTTTCTTCTTCTCCTTCTCCGGAAAGCTTCCTGGATGCTTCATCTGGCTGCTTTCCATACGGGCACGTTTCGTCCCCGCATCCGCCGCGGGTGATTTCAGAGGTGGGTGTGAGTGTGAGGTGGGAGTGACGAGCTCCACGCTGGCCATGCCCGGATAGATTGGCCGTCTTGCACAACTCCTCAGATGTTCTGTCCTGCTGTTGTCCGATTGTAGTTTTTTTTAACGTTTTGCAAAGCGTTTGAAGAACTACAATCTTGCACAACTCCTCAGATGTTCTGCCGTGCCATTGTCCTGTGGTGCAGATCTCGTCGCTGAATTTGTTGAGGGTGATTGCGGAGCAGGAGGGTGTGCCCATTGAGGAGCTCAACGCGGGCCGAGTGTGCGACTGGTTTGCCAAGGACAAGCAAAAGCGCGCCGAAGACCCAGACAACGCCGTCCTCAAGTGGGACGGTGGGCCCCAGTGGTGAAGCTTCGCCGCACCTGTGCCACAGCAGTACAGAAGTGTCAGGCAGATCTGTCATTTCCCCCCCAGTTAATGAAGTTCAGTTAATGGAAATGGACCGTGAGGTCCAAGTTGTAAGCCCTCTCTCCACAGCTCTTAATATCACATGGCACGAAGAAAGCTATTGGGCAGAACATGTGGCACGTTACAAGTTGAGCAAAGTTGGTGCCCACAGTGGCACAAAATGTCTGCACCTATTAATCAACCAACTCTTCAAGGAAAGAAACAGCCCGATGCATGCATAACGATGTGCTGAAGTCGGTATGGGCAGGAATATCACTATTCTGAAAACCAGTTTAGGATAGCCATGCTTTCTCCTGGTCCTGCTGCACTTGTCTCAAGCAGCTGTTCAGTCTTCATGCGCGGCACCAATCCTGTCGCAATCTGTTTCAGCACAGGGCCAGCAGCAAAGAGATGCAAGGGATTGAGCAGTCGCAGTAGTCTGTAAGAAGACAGCATGTACATCCACTGCATGCCTGTTTCCTTTAAGATCAGTTGTGCAGGAGGACAAGCGATGGCAAAACTCACTTCCTCCAAGGCCTGGGGTTCCCTTAACTGGAGTCGGCCTGCGGCCGAGTGATCTGTTAAGACACTCCAGGTGGAAATTGGGGCAGTGCTTTTAGATCTGAAAGCATAATGGAGTGAAAGGTGGGAGGGAGCAGACGCCGGCCTCAAGTGCAATGGACGATCACGCTTGAGGTGGGCGCTCAATTCGCGCCCAGCTTGGATGCAAACTGGCCGCCAGCAAAATGCTGGCAACCTTCGAGCACTGCCCAAGAACGTGTGAAGATGCAATGGCTGAAACTGACACTCCACCCAAAACAGTTAACATCTGGTGACTGCCTGAATACAAGCTACCTTACGAGCACAGTGAGGACACTCTCGTGGTTTGCATGCATCGGCTTTTGTGTGAGAAGGGTGCGTCAAACCAGAAAAAATGGCTTTGTTGTATCCACCATTTTGGTTGTAGCCGCCTGTGAACAGTCGTTCTGCGTATTGGTCTCACTCGATCTGAAATGTGTTGAACTCGGCAATCATAACATGCCACGGACTGAATGTGTGCACTGAATTCACCTTTCCGGGTCAACGCTTAATGGAGTAATCGAAAGTGGACTCTATCCACCAAGCTTGTTGATGGTTGAGATTCATATGTGTCTTCACATGGTTGAGGGCGCGATGGTGAGATCGGAATGCTGTAGCGTCAACAGTCCTGATAGCACCATCATACTTCGAATGCATGCACAACAACAAGCACCTCTTCTTCTTGCACTGCCTAGCTGAGCTCAATGTCCCCTGAGTTTTTCTGCAATGTGTATTCAGAAAGCTGTCCTTCACCACCATGGTCTTGCAAGAGACTGACAACGATTGCTCAATCAGATGCATGCAAAGCCACTATTTACTCAACTGTTAGATCCACCGGTCGTAAGGCTGGCACGGAGGAAAGAGCGCTGCTGAAAGAGTTGAACACTTCTTTGCTGCCTCCTGAATTCCACTCCTTTGATTATCAAGTGAAATCACTGAAGAGTGATGGCACTCGATTACAATCCTTTGAAAATCAAAGTTGGTGTTTGCAGAAGCCACTGATACTTTAGAGACATTTGTCAGTGGCAGCATACTGACGGATGCCGAAGTCTTTTCTTGTAACCATGTACATCCATCCACCATCAAGGAATTGGGCAAAATACTTGATCAAGCAACGGCTAAAGTCACTCTTTAAGAGTTTTCCAAAGAGTTTTTCTCCTTACAAAAACTGTGAGTATGGGTTACGCATATGCCTCTTGGGCTCCTTTAGAGTAAAGCTGTAGAAAATGATATCATCAAGGTGCACCATGACAAATTTGACAAGTTAGAAAGAAGATACTCCTTGCTGACATGAATGTCACAAGGATACTTCTGAGTAAAAATGGCATGACATTGAACTCAACATGCTTCAAGTGATTCTCAGACGTGGTCTTCTAGGCATCCTTGTCAGCAAGACATATTTGGTGATCACCAGTTTGACAGTCAATTTCGCTGAGAAATCTGGATTTACTTAGATTATCAAGTATTTAGTTACTTTAGGGAGGGGAAACTGGTTTCTGATAGTGATGCCGTTGTGGGGTCGATAAGTCACATCCATATGCATCTTTCTAGTCTTCTTTCCACAAAAAAAAGGGAAGGGTGTTCCATAGGGTACGGTGTACGGTTAGATGAAGCATCTTGTGCCAAAAACCCTGCAAATTTGGCAGATATTTGGCTGGGTCTCTAGACCTTTCGAGCATATGCGTATATGACTTTTTCTTCAGTGGGTTGCAAAATTGGCAGATTTTTAGTCTTCCATAAACCCTTTTCCTTCAAAACACTCCTTGTTTGGAATTTACCACCAGACTTTGAACCGATTCATTGCTTGCACAGACGTGCGATACACCTCCATCAAGTAATGCCAAACCCTCACTTGCACCCAGACTATTAGCACCAGCTGGTCTTCCTTGCACACCTCGTTGAATCTCTCAAACCCTGGAAAACGCTTCCCTACCAATCTGAGCCGTTTGTGTGAAAATTAGGTCAGCACAGGTTTTCCCAACCCGCTCCTGCCACCGGTCGTTTCCCAACTCATCCCTGTTCCCTGATTTCTCCTAATTATCTCCCTTCGTGCTGTGCTGCTGCCGATCCTTAAAATATTTTGAGATATGGCCCAGTTTGCTTCTAGTCCAGAATACCGTGGATATTACAACTGGAGAGCATCAATCCCCTTAGGATTCAAGGTGTCAAATGATTGTCCCGAACATGTTTAAAAGTATGATGTTGGTGTTTCCAGTAGATATGCTCCTAGATCCAAGCACTGAATTTGGCTTCGTCATTCATTTCAGCTACTGTGATCATCTGGGGAAAGTCATCCTTGATGCAACAAAATTGTATGACACGTGGAACGTTACATTTGAGGCCGCTGTCACTGTGGAAACATCAGTGGTGGCAATTTTGATGCCAATGATGTTTTCACAAAACTTGTGCATGTATTCAGCTATGGTAAAGTGCTGACGCAGCATCCACAACTTGTAGCGTGCATGTGTTTTCTTGTTTGTATTTTCAAAGTGGACGAAGGCAGCTCACACGACCTTGTCCTGCAAGTCGAGTGGAGTGCAAGGATTGAGCCAGTTTGGGTCAATCCACTTAAGGTGTAGTACCCAAGTTGTCGATGATTTGAGACCAAAGCCATGATCCATTTAAACTGCTCCTCTGGCTTGCTGCTTGTGTTTGATGCTCATGAGATCCGACCACCACCTCTAAGATGCGCCTCTCAGGAGAGAAGTTGTGATTTTTTTTTTTGGTGTGGCGTTGAGCCACATATTCGGGTGGCAGACATCCTAATTGATTTGCCACATGTAAACCATTGGTCCTCTTGAGTTTGGATGATTAAATTCTTCGTGGAGGTCTGGAAGAAATGGGACTCAGCCAGGACTGATGTGTTTCTCTTGGTAAGAATTGTTTTCAGTTCTTGTGATTTGCGGAGTTTATCCATCGCCAAATCGAGCTCCTGGAGCAGCTGCTTTTTTATGTTCTTCATCATCCATAGTATCCAATGCACGTCATCATTGAGAGGGGTGAATATAGACATCTCAGAGCTGCAAAGGACGGTTCTGCAAGGATAGAAGCTTCAGGTGAGTCCAGGAGCGGGTGGGAGTGAAGTGAGAGAAAAGTGAGAGGGGTGATGGTAACGCGAGAAGTCCGGTGAAGTGGAATCTTTGAGCATACTGGTTTCGGCCTGAGTGGGCCTTCATATGTGCTCTACTCATCACAAAAACATCGAACTGCTCATAAAGGTGAGTCTCGCGTCACATTCAGGGTTTGCAAGCAACAATCCAGGTTCCGAGGTAGGTACCTCGGTTCTGCATGGGGGCAGACAACCAATAGCACAGGGCGGCCAGCTGGACGCGTTGATTGCGGAAGCTAATCCGCTTTCAATGCTGCTAGCGCGGACGGAGAAATTTGTGCAGGGTATTGTCGCTGTTGAGAAGCGGTTTCTCCAGGTCTTGAGCCGGCTCTCGTTTTTATTCTGGACGAGACAAGAAAGCTGCGCAATTTGCGCGGCAAGCACCATGCTAGTAGAGCCCGGGTGTTGTAGACTGTAGGGTTAAAATTTCTTAAACGCTTTGCAAAGCGTTTAAGAAAAAGCCCCAAGTGCAGGCTCTCTGAACGAGGGTTCAGATTTGCTTTCAGCACAAGGGGCTGTCTTTTCCCGGGAGTTGGCTGTTGGTGTGGCTGCTGGCGGAGTTTTGCAGCTGCGAGTTTTGACGGCCGTTGCGCATGGAGGACCTGAGAGAAGAGGGGAGAGAGAAAATTGAGGGGGTAGCCTCGTGCTGAGAGCCGAGAGAGGAAGTTTTTATTCAGCTCGTTGAAGTCCGAGGAGGAGGAGGTCCTCAGCAGGAACTTCTGGAGTTCAGCAAGCACAAAAGCCCGAAGGCAGCTCTGGGGATGGTAGCTGCTGTAGGGCAGATATAGGTATCGGTTCATGGGTTTCTGGAACACGTTGACGTCCAGGATACCGCTTGAGGTGAACCGAACCCCCTTTGAGAAATGTAGATCCAGGAAGTAAATCTGAATGGGAGAGATCACCCACGTCATTTTGTTGTTGGGGTCGAGTTGATTGAAAGAAGAAAGGTAGGAAGAGAGGGTTTCCTGGCTGCCTGACCAGAGGATGAAGCCGTCATCTGTGTAGCAACGGTGTAGTAAGGGTTGAAATCCAGTGAGACGTTGGAGCTCGAGGTCCAGGTAGGACATGAAGAGATTGGCAAATGCAAATGAGCTCCAACGTCTCACTGGATTGAACTCCAGTGAGACGTTGGAGCTCAATGGAGTGCCCATTGCAGTGCCCTTCACCTGCCGGAAGCTTTCACCCATGAACTCAACAAAAGAGTTCCTCATGACCCAATTGAGGAGGCTGAGGACAGCTGGAGTCTTCAGGTGTTGCGCCATTTGCAGGAGCTATGAAATGTACCCTAAGGCTCTCCCGATGGGAATGCTGGGGTAGAGAGAGACGACATCATAGGAAGCAAGAAGGGTGCACGGTGGGAGGTGTAGCTCTTCCAGCTCTAGCAACAAACTGAGGCTGTCTTTGAGGAAGGTAGGCTGCTGTTTCACCACCGGTTGAAGTTCTGCATCCAACCACTTTGAGGCTTGCGTGGTGATCCATGCGCATGAAGCCGCAATGGGTCTGCCGACGGAGGGTGTCTTGTGGATCTTCACGATCACGTAGAAGGCTGCTGCCCGCCATCCTGTGTCAGGCTTTTTTAAGATAAAGTCCCACAAAGAACTGATTTATGGTTAATCGCCTCAAATTCACGCACTTGTCAATCAGTGTATAAAAAAGAGTATTTGTGCATGCAAACGTTTTTCAAAAAACATCTACATGAATGCATGTAAGGAATGCCCATGTGTGCAGTCCTTGTGTAGAATGAAAACTACAATGGGCTTTATGTGATGTTTAGTAGTTTCTGTGAACCATCCATGTTCACTAGTTAGTTCACTTCCCAATACACTTTCTGATACACTGTTTCATGGGTGAGACAATCGGTCATATATGCAGCTTCTTTGATGACGATGGAGTCGTCATCACGGAGTTGCTTGAGGGCAGTCTGCAGTTCCTTGGCCAGAGGTTGGCGTCTTGCCCCAGAGGTGGACTCGTACATGGTAGTAATGTCACTGACAAGAGATTCCATCTCTTCTTCCACAAACCGTGGAGCTGGAGGTGGCATCCAACTCGGATTGGGGATGCGGAATGTAGGAACCTCATCTGACCCAAGCTAGTCTAACACTCTCAAACAGGTCATGAAAACTAGGAAGGATTTCTGGAAGTGATAAGTTTCTAGGTCTGAGAACAAAATTAAGGCCAAGGCTAAGCAACGATTCTTCAGAAAAAGAGAGGGCTTTGGAGGAGAGATTTTGTACACCTCTATTAGTGATGTGGCTGTCCACCTGGCGGTGGCGTCATCCGACTAAAGAGGCGCAGTGCTATCTGATGTTGAGACAGCTCAGCTAGTTGGTGCCTGGTCCGGGGCTGGACCCTGGCCCGTTCTTTTAGTCGCTCTGCTCCTTGGTAGAGGCCCTGTTGTTGTTGCCGTGGCGGTTGCCATTGTGGTGGCCGTTGCTGTTCTGGTTCTGGTTCTGGTTCTGGTTAGCATTCTGGCCCTTGGCTGCTGCGGTGGGTGCTGCTGCAGTGGGTGGCTTTCCCAGAATCCCAGGGCCATTGTTCTCGGTCTGCTTGTCAGAACTTTTGGTAGCCTGAACTGTGGGTTCTGACTTCTGGACGGTGGAGGGTTTGTCAGCAGAGTTCTTGAGGGATTTTTCAACCTGTTTCTGAACCTCAACGGGCAGTCTCTTCTCCAACTCCGTCGTCAGGATCGCCATGATGGAGAGATTTCTGTCCATGGAAGAGGACTCAGCTCGTGCTGCTGCAAACTTCAGGCGAGTGGCTTCGGCTGCCCGCTGTGTGACGTTGCGTGTCACTTTGTTGCGGACGATGAGCTCCTTGACCTGGATCTCAAAGTCATCAATGACCATTATTGCCCACCCTTCACAAAACTTGGTGATATCAAACACCATGGAGATGGTGGAAGGGGTGGCGGGTCGAGAGAGCTCCCTCAGTCGTTGGAGCATCACTTCTTTGAGGTTCTTTGAGGCTTTGAGGAAGCGGTCAAGGAGGGCCGTACAGATGGCCTTTTTGCCATCGATGATGACCTGGTGCTGCATCTTCTTGTAGGTGGAGTGGTTTTCCATTAATTTCTGTGTTCAATCTGCTTCAAGGTCCTTATCTTCGGAAGCATGGAAGGGGGGAAAAGAAATTTTGCAAGAATTTGCAACTTCGCCGGTAGACTGGATGAGTTCCAGTTTGATGATGGCTCTGTCCAGCTTGGCGAGCTTAGAGAGAAGATCCTTTGCGACTTGAAAGCAGGCTATGCCCACATCCATGAATTCCTTGGGGGCGGAGCCAGGTCCAGCGGTGACTTCCACAACTGGGTGGCGAGAGGGAGTGGGTTGCAGAAGGAAATGCAGCTGCAGTTGTAGAAGCTGCTGCAGCTGAAGAGGATGCCACAGCAGCAGCGGCAACGGCAGCAGCGGATTCTTAGACGTTTCTCGAAACGTCAAAGAAAAATATATGCTCATGAGATCCGACCACCACCTCTAAGTTGTGCCTCTCAGGAGAGAAGTTGTTATTTCTTTCTTTTGGTGTGGTGTTGAACCACATATTCGGGTGGCAGACATCCTAATTGATTTGCCACATGTAAACCATTGGTCCTCTTGAGTTTGGATGATTAAGTGCTTTGCGGAGGTCTAGAAGAAATGAGACTCATCCAGGACTGATGTGTTTCTCTTGGTGAGAATTGTTTTCAGTTCTTGTGATTTGAGGAGTTTATCCATCGCCAAATCGAGCTCCTGGAGCAGCTGCTTTTTTATGTTCTTCATCATCCATAGTATCCAATGCACGTAATCATTGATCTGGACATGCCAATCCAAACCGCTCACCGATCCTCTAAGCATCAATCCATTGTATATTGGCAGCAGTGGCATATTTTCCCAGCTTTTTGGATCCCCCACTTGGACCATCGGCAGGGTTGATGGAAATTCATTTGGAGAGGGAATTTTTTCATGCCAAAATGAGTTGATATCAGATATTCACGTGTTTTGATATGCGATATCTAACACACTAAATAATACCTCAAATGGAGCAACACAGCTCATGCTACAACTGTCACGGCAACCTTTTGGTGAAGCCACCCACCATGAATCAGATATTAGCAAACTTGTAGGGGCTTCAGTGTCGACCAATTGCAGCGCCCCTTCCTAATCAAGCATCATGGGGAGGACTGGTATGGGCATTGGGACTGGCCTGGGTCCTTTCTTTTGGGTTTTTTTTTTCCATTGAGGTCATCTAAACTTGAATTCAAATCACCCGCAGTGGAGTATCCTGCTACGAATAACGGATATCAGCTTCTACCCACCCACCACCCAAACTTTGGATGGCCACAACCTTATAAAATTTAAAAGTCTTTGATAATTTCAAATAATATTACATGGTAAACCAAGGGAGTCAAAATCTTGAAACAGGTCATAGTTTTGCCCATTGATGCCCAATCACCCCAAGTCAATACACTTGCTAATGTGTGTATGAGAGAAAAATATACGGTGAGGATCCTTCCATGGAAGAAAGCTAGAAAATGGACAATGTTTCTAGGAAGTTACTTGTTAGAGTAGAGTTCATACATAGTTATGTATACATGAACACCTGAATTTCCATGATCTTTCTTCACAACAGGGTTTTACTAAAAATATTTTAAAGCATTACTTTAACGCAAATATTTTCTTTAAACTACTTAATCATACTTTGCTTAAAATGATATATACGTTTTGCACATTTTACATTTTGTGTTATTTGTGTAGTATTGAATCCGTACCTGCATTGTACTTAACACTGCACTGGCTTAACGTGGAAGGTTAACGTGTTTGCAGGACAGTCCGATCCTCAATGGGCTGGTCAAAGCTAGATTTTCCGTCCGCTGACTGTCGCTCTTGTCATGGACATGGTACTACTCTAGTCTGCCCCCCCCTCCACCCTCCCCCTTCCACTCGAAGGTGTATTAGGATGGTGTATTGGAGAGTGTATCTGGATGAGCCTTCTTTTTCAAACTAGTGTATTTGGAGGGAGGTGCAGACATGCTGATACACAAGGCCACCAAAACTTTGTTTCCCCGATACACTCCTCGATACAGTTCCCCAATACACTCGGGAGTTTTGTGGGGCGTGGGGGGGGGTGGGGCAGTTCAGGTTCCTATTGTGGCGGGGTCGAAGTACACCAAAGTGCATGTGTATAGCCTCATAGCTGGTTATGCAGAGAAAGTGAAAGAGGTCGGATGCTTGAAATTGACAGCTTACGAGTACTTAATGTAGATGGATATAATTATGTTTGTTTTCCTGTCTACCAGCTCCACTCCCAGCTCCACTCCCAGCTACACTCCCAGCTACACTCCCGTAATAGACTCGTCCATACAGAGAGGGGGGGGGGGGGGGTTCCTTGTATCCAGGTCCCCCCTCCCCCCCCCCCAACAGTTGAAAGTGTATTGGGATGGTGTATAAGAATGTGTAGCTTTGGGAGCCTTCTCTTTTAAACTAGTGTATTCGGATGGAGGTGTGGACTTGTCATAACACAAGTCCGAAAGAAACTTCCTTCCCCCAATACACTCTCCAACATAGTTCCCCAATACATTAGGGGGTTTCGCGGGGGGGGGGAGGGGGGGGTTCCAGTTGGGATCCCGTTGTGGCAGGGTCGAATTACACTAAACCTCTTGTGTACAGCCTTATAGCTGGTTACGTAGACGAAGCGAGAGACGTCGGATGCCTGAAATTGATAGCTTAGGAGTTCTTAATGTGGATGCACACAAGTACTTTTTTCCTTCTCTACCAGATACACTCCCCGGCACACTCCCCCAATACCCTCATCCACTTCGGGTTTGGGGGGTCCTT
>SZWC01000434.1:178734-203734 GCA_023375785.1 Penium margaritaceum
AGGGAGGGAGGGAGGGAGGGAGGGAGGCAGGGAGGTATCGAGAGAGGTAGGGAGGGAGGGAGTGAGGGAAGGGGGGGAGATGGAGGGAGGGATGGAGGAAGGGAGGGAGGGAGGGAGGGAAGAAGGGAGAGAGGGAAGGAGGGAGAGAGGGAGAGAGGAAGAGAGCGACGGATAGGAAGGGAAGGAGGGGGGAAGGGAGGGAGAAAGAGCAAGGGAGGCGGAGGTATGGCAAGGAGGGAGGAACGGCGGACTGATTGAAAGAGGAAAGGATGGCGGGAGCGAGGAGGAAAGGAAGAAAGGAGGGAGGAAAGAAGGGCGACAGAGAGGAGACGGGTGAGTGAGGGTAGGGGAGGAATGCCGAACGGGAGGGAATGAGGCAGAGAGGAAAGGAGAGGGTGGGGGGTGGCGGAACAGAGAGTGAGAGGATGACCACGCTCGGGAGGATCTAAGGAGCGTTCGAGACAGGGAAAGGAGGACGGAGTGCGAGGAGTCTGTTGGGGGGAGAGCTTTGTGAAGGAAAGAAAACTTTGTGAAGCAGCAATGAGCACTGCTCACTGCACTTGAGCAGTGCTCATTGAGCGGTGTGCAGACGGAGACTCTCAAGCCGCAATGAGCACAGCGCAGGGACAAGTCAGGAAGCGACAGAAGGGAAGGGCTCCAACATTTGGGGTGAGGCTGGACGCTGCTGGGCTCGGTAGTTGAGCGCTGCCGGACAGATTTCGGTCATTCTGTCGCAGGACTTTTCTGGTCCACAACCTTGAGGGTCCCTGTTTCCTCTCTCGTAGTCGCTGGGTCCTTGTCGTCTTCCCGAAGATGGGAAGACGATAGGGAGATTGAAAGGCGCGGGTGATGGGTGCCGGAAATGGCAAGCGTGTTCGGGAACAGTGGCAAGGATGGGGGATGAGGGACGGCAGGATTTGTGAGGGATGCGGAACGGTGTGTCGCATGATGGACGGGGTGCGGTGGGGGAGAGGACGCCGACAGCTCGTGGGGCGCCTGTTCCTACGCTTGAACGGAAAGGCGTACACGCTCCTCTCGGCCGGATGAGGTGCCCCTGTCCATGAGATGTATGAGAGCAATAATGCTTGAAGATCCTCCTTGCCTCTCACTGTCTCTCTCCCTCTTGATATCTCTCCCTCCCTCAATATGTTCCTCTCCTCCCTTCATTCGTCGGCCTCTCTACCCCGCCGTCTATTGCTGCCTCGTGTTTTTTACCGCACTCGCTCACGCTCTGTCGCGCGCACTTGTTCGCCCTTGCCTTGTCACGCACTTCTCTCTCCCTCACAGAACAGAGCCATGTCGATGAGGTCATCCGCTGGTGCTCATCATCACGGGTGTGGTCGGCAAGCAGCGTCAAGCATCGGAGACTGTTCATGTCGTTTCTCCCTCGTCGCGGGACGGACATTTCAACAGTCGCGCTTCATCCGAAAAGACTTCAACTTCCATGCTGGCACTGACGGTTTGTCCTCGCGTGGATGAAAGCAAGAGAAGATAAGCCGACTTCTTGCATTTTTCAGGTGAACAGCAAGGCTGGTTACGTCGCTATTTTCTTTTCGCGATGGGTCGTAAAGGACTCGCTGCAAATCCGAAAAGCTGACAGACTGCTTCCGAACCACAGCAGTCCCGGACAGACGTTCTCGAATTTCTTCCAACACGGTCCGCGATTATTGTTCCCGGGCTTTCGTCGGAGTGCTAGATTTACTCTCTTGCATTTAGTCAGTTCGGATCGCCGGAGGCTAGCTGACTCTCGACATGTTTTGCATTCCTAGAGTAATCAAACGAGGCTCCTCCCTTTCGCCAATGGAAATCGCCGGGTCTTCAGTACGCTTTCGATTCCACCAAAAAGAGACCGCGCCTGAACTCGCTCCCCTTTGGGACGCGTGCAGAAATAACCGCATTTACAACCAAGC
The DNA here is from genome assembly GCA_023375785.1 of Penium margaritaceum. Classification (NCBI taxonomy): domain Eukaryota; kingdom Viridiplantae; phylum Streptophyta; class Zygnematophyceae; order Desmidiales; family Peniaceae; genus Penium; species Penium margaritaceum. The sequence continues at coordinate 180,645 of SZWC01000434.1, forward strand.
CCTCATCTGTCACAATATCTCTGCTGTTGTGGGGACAAGGTCGTTGAACCAACAGCCTTTGATTTTGATTTTGATTCTAGGGTTTGAGTAGTTTCGCGCTCGATTAGTGATTTTTTGTTCATTTTCGGAAGGCCGGGGTCAGATTCGGAACCACGGGATTGAAGTCCCTCCGCAATTTTCGCAGGTTGTTCTCGTCCGAAGAAGACGGCGATGCATCCTAATTTCACGGGTAGTCTGTAGGCGCCACACGAATCGATGCGCGGTTCGACGGGCGGTACGTCCAATGTAGTGAAATTCCTTGAAACTTTGTAGTGTTAAATTTGATGGCTTCGTGGGGTTCTCATCGTCGATTCGGTTACATTTCAAATGAAACCGATTTCTCTTCACATGTTTAGCGTTAACGTCCTCATCACGGCACTTCTTTTGATTCTAGCGAAAAACACAAATAGGACGTTACCCAGACGTTGGGAAACCTGCCACGTAGGCGCACTTGGCCTATAGACCATGAAGAATCAGCGGGAGAGGGTTGATTCAACGTTTGATTCTAGGAAACCGAGAAGGCGCAATCGCAAACAGTTGAGAGCGCTCGCCAATCCATTCACCGTGTCGCCTCCCGCGTCCATCTATTGAATCAAAATCAAAATCAAAGACGCTGGTTCAACGCCAGGGGCAAGTCCTAAACGACACCGTCGTGAACACAAATTGGCGACATCACGAGCCTTTCCACAAATGAAGTCGAAAGGCGACGGAGGCATCGAAGAGTCTAAGGAATGTTGTGGACTCCAAAGCGTCAGATTAATCATGTAAAAGAGGTTGCGCAATCACTCAGCTAACAAGCAGTTTACCCGCCTACATTGATGTATAACCATGCAAACCATGAAAAAACCATTTTATAAATCCAGGTCAATAATCCAATCCTAACTAAAGCAAACTGTCCTCATGTTATTCCAAATCTGGCATCAGTTGCCAGTATTCTAACTTATTTTTAGAACATTGCCAAAATGTGACCTCAACTGCTCTTTTGTGAGACGTTTATGTTTATGGCCAAATTTTCTCAACATCATACAATATTAGCCATCAAAAAGAACTAAAATATAATTTACATATGTTCATACCTTTAGATACTTCCTTGAACAGACGCCATATCAACAAGATTCACAAAACTTGTCACCAAGAACACAAAATCAATGCCAAGCTCGTCCCACGATAAAGGAAATGAGCATATGGGGAGGAAGGTCGAGGGTAAGATCAAATTGCAATGAAATTAAGGGATTTTTCATGTTGAGTGCTGAGGAAAATGGCTTCCGGTCGTGGCATAATGGAGGAGTGTGCATGTTCATTCATTCCTTTATAATGACTTACAACAAAGAACAATACGACCCAATACAAACTAAATTGCTTGGTATGAGAGATTGAAAGATATCTTCTTCGTCCAATCTGGGATAAAAAAAGAAAAAACATTATAAAAATAAGTCAAACAAAGTTATCATGAATCACATTGTTTTCATATTGTAACAAAAACATCCAAACATCCAATGGGTACAACATGCTTGTAGTTATTATGGTTATAACTTATTTCAACTATTTACCACAAACTTCAAGGAATGAAGCACATATTTCAAGGGGATAGGGTCTAATAAATACAAAAAACTTTGATTCTACTTTGACTCTGACTAAGAAACTTTCTCTCTGCTGACATTATGGCAAAAGGAATGTCACGTGAGTGAAATGGCCTGAGGAACCTCAAGTTCAAAAGAAATCAAAGAATACATGAACGTGTTTCTGTAGCACATAAACATATTGGGTTATTCTTAAACTTTAAGCAATGTGACCTGTGAAATCCCTGTCCATTCAAAACAAAATGCATCTCAATGCAAGCATCAATGCAAGATCCCTCCCTTGAATAATATTCTAATGCTCTCTATTTTGGTTCAAAAATTGGCATTTACATTGTTACATAGGCGTAAGTATTGGACCTCCATCAAAAAAACCATACCCCTTATATGTTTAAGTGTTTGCCCTCAATAAAGACTATGCTTAGGAGAACTTGTTATTGCATGAAGAAAAAGAATGATCTATGAGCTGCACACCACCTCATTGGAAGAAAGAGAGGATATCTATTAAAAAATATTGCAAGCTAGCAGTTCAATGTACTCTAGAGTGAAAAACATATATGACAGCAAAGCCCCTTAAAATCTTGGCTGAATGAAACCTCAAAAAAATCTACATATAATCGGACTCTATGTACGATTTCATATCATAATGTTAAAATATGCATTGAATGTATAACTAACCTAAGGATGAGAGCCAAGGGCTTGGTGAAACAACCCTACAAATAAGAAATGATGTGAAAAAAGGTCAATAACTCTATAATTTTGTATGAAGACTTTCTTTACTCTCTTGTTAGGAAAGGATGACGGCCTTGGGTTCATGGAGGTGGAATGTACTCCTCCAACTCTTCTTTTTTAACTACATGCCAAACGAGGAGGAAATGCATCACTAATCATTCAATTATCTCAGCTACCACTACCTTCATCTTATGTTCTCATGCGCCTCCATCCTAGTCAAAAAGAAAAAACAATACTCCCCTCCCACTCTTTTCTCTTACAAAGATGGCACCAGAGAGGAAACAGTACAGGTGATACTTCCTTCTCCCATCCTCTCATGCACATCAGTGCCATAAAAATGGTTTAGTAAAGCTACCCATTCTAACTCCCTCAAGCATATATGACCAATTGTGTCACCCGTTAAACTGTGTATCAACAAGTGTATTGGGAAGTGAACAAAATAGTGAACATGGAATCTTTGCAGAAACTAATAAATATCAGATAGAGCCCATGAAATTTCTCACTTCACACAAGGAATGTACATCTGGAATTTCCCGGCATGCATAAATCTGGATATTCCCTGAAAAATTTTAGCATGCAGAAATACACTTTTTGATACAATGATTATCAAGTGTATGAAATTGGAGAGATTAACCATAACTCCCCTCAAGGCACCAATGATTTTAGAGAGGTTAAAAATGAATGGATACTCCCTTCTCAATCTCCTCTCACATAACCACGGTGAGAGAGAGATATCAATAGAGAGAGAGAGAGAGAGAGAGAGAGAGAAAGAGATAGACACAGAGAGAAAGAGAGAGAGTGAGAGAGAGAGAGAGAGAGAGAAAGAGAAAGAGAAAGAGAAAGAGAAATTGATAGAGAGAGAGAGAGAGAATGGAAGCTGCTTATCCTCCCCTTCCCTCTTGTGCCAATGCCTTGAGAAAATGGAGGAGAATAGAAACATAGTCTGCATTTCATGAGGTTTTTTGTTGTTCCGAAGGAGGCAAGGACAAAAAATTCCATATTCCCCCCACTTAGGGAATAAAAGCCTGAATTCTCCCCATCCCTCTGTGGTTCATCTCGTCATGGTTACAATGTGCTTTCCCTGCCCACTATTGCATCTGAACATGCAACGTTATCCCCAAAAGAAGACAAGGGAAGAGGGACAGCCATAAGGGGAGGTGGGAAGGCCCATAGTGAAGGATGCAAGCATCTTCTCTCCACTCTCCAAACTTCATAAATGATTTTCCTTGACAATGTTCTTACACTTTGCCATAAGTGGAGTTGCAATAACACACATTCATGAAACAAAACTCCTTATGCATAGTTCATTTCGCTAATTTTGATCAAACATGCATTGCTGGTTTTTAGATTTTGAAGTTGGATTTTAATTCTAAAACTAAAAGTATTTTCCAGAACACATGAGACAGGCCTATATAAGGCAAGGATATTCTCCAATTATAAACCGTTCTTTATCACTCAACAAAACTCAAAGAGCACATTTTCTTGCACAATATTTCTAAAATCAAAAAATTACTTATGTAAAAATCTCTTTTAATAAAAATTCAAGCGTAAAATAGAGACATTTCTAGACTTTCACCAAATGTTCCTAATTTAACAGAACGTTTCTGAATTGACAGAAACCACCATTGAAAATGGAAAAACAACATGTTTGGGACAATCTAGTATGCACGTTTCTTTTGACAACTTTCATCAACCAATTGTACACCAAGAAAACACCTAGGTAATTGCATTTTCATTTCTAATTGAACATAATGTGGATTGTATTTCAAGCATGTTGAATATACCTAGTACTTAAAATTTAGTCACACGATAAAAAAACATTCTAATCACACATAAGAGATATATGGTGATCCTTCTCTTTATTCATGGCTCTAACAATTTCACAAAAACAAAGCATTGATCAAAACAATTTCATTATTTTACATAATATCAAACCAAAAATTATATTTAAGAGACCATGGTCTTTTAAACTCATATTGTCAAACCTTATAACACAAACATTTATTATACCACCTTTGTGGGAACATAATTAACCACTCATACATTTTCCAAATGACAAGCAAAGTGATAATAATTTGGATTTTCTTGCTTCTAGTCTGATTGATGAGTGCACCTCAGTCATGAGCAAACAAATCATGATTAATGTGTGTGTCTATAGCTTCACCCACCAATGGATAAATTCCACTGTTGACACAATAATCTATCATCCAAGAAAAACAATTCATTGTTCTACTCAAACCAAGTGAGGAACGTGTCTTATACACCATGGTTAAACATGCAAATTGAATCACAGCGCTCAATTTAAAGATAGTACTGATGAATTATAGGTTTCGATACCAATGTGCATCACGATAAAACCTGGAAAACATTATTAAATACACCACAAGAAAAACTACTAGTGGAGCAACATTTGAGTTGGAAAACACCATTGATGAAACAAGTTGTGTTAGAAATGGATAGAAAAATCCCATCTCAAACAAAACATTCGATTCAACAACATTAGTAGTACAAGTTGATATTACATTCAACACTATCTCATGGAATGGAATAACCATACAAATATCCAAAAATTTAAACAAATTTTCAATTCCACTTTTACTGTCTGTGCAAGTTACACATCTTGCACAAATGTAAGATGTAAAAAACTATGTGTTTCATATTTGACCAATCACCTCACCCCTAAAATTGTAAATTGACAAGTGTATTGGAAAGTGAACATATTAGTGAACATGGACTTCGATAAAAAAAACTAGTACATAGTACATATAATCAATGATAAGTAACACCTTATGTAAGGAATGTATTTATAGACTTAAGTGACATGAATTGATGTTAATGATTTCTGAGAAATGTTTGCACACAAGAATACACTCTTTGATACACCTATTGTCGAGTGTATGAATTTAGGGTGATTAACCATAACTCGAGTGTTTATATCAAGGTTCACTGGACATTTTCATCCAACAGTTGACATGGGTGTTAACTTGAAGTGAAAAATAAACTTACAAATGGTGAAAAGCCACAAGTTACACACATATTGTGTCTACACAATCTGATTAATACGATCGAAATGAGTGGTATTTGTAGTAAGTGCATGAAGTGATGGGTGTCTCACATGCACCATTCTAATAAGAAGCTCACTTCTACCAAATAAGTATGATGTGTGGCATTTTAAATGTCTTTCCATCACATCCTATCAAGGGAATGACACATTATGCTCCCAAATAGCTTTCCATGCCAATGCATTGGTAAGAACACTTGGCAGCCAATAATGTATTTTCCATTACATAAAGAATATTTCTTACTAACTGCAAAGTTTTCAAAATGATAGTAACCTTGAGAAAGGACTTAGAACGTGTTGAAAATGTATGCATGAATATCATGAGCCAGACATGAATTTCATATGGTTTCACAAAAATGGGGTGAACATGTTTATAGACACTTCTATCTAGTTTTAATATTTGGTGAGTTACACATACATCAAATGAATCCTTAGTTGGTGACACTGTGAATATTCTCTTGAAACAAGGAATCACTCCTTTAAACAAATTTTGATATTTAAGAACCAATAGGCATGTATAACTTTGATAATGGACTCTTTGAACTTATAACATAACAGCGGATGGACTCCACCATACCCGTGCATGTCATATGTGTATATGAACCCACACTCTTTTGTAATACAACTTCGAGAATGGCATAATATGAACAATATTAACTATTTCCACATGCACCACGGCATGAGCATACATTTAAGCATTCAAAGCCTTATACAACTCCCTCCATTTCAACTATATAAATCATGTGAACTTAATAAAAATAGACACATTATTCACTTGTCCAAGATGATGCAATGAACCATGATCATTAACAAGGTGACTCATGTTTGCATTTGGTGGTATGCCACTTACACCATGGCACCTAAATTACATGCATGGAATGCCCAAGGAACTCGTCCAAAAATCTAAGTGGACAATTTTAAGCATCACTTTGTCAAATAAGCTAAAAGAACTAACAATCCAACAGCAAATGTAACATGAAGAAAGCAAAATCATGAATCAAAATTTCACAATGATTTAAAAAAAACACATGTTCTTCATTAAGAGTACAGCCTTTTCAATAGAAGAAACATGTCTATTTCATTTCCATTCCACCACTCAACAAAAATATGATCATAGCAAGTGACTGCCTACGGAAAAGCCATTGTGTGGATATGCAATGTAATAGAAATAATGTGATCAGTTTGTGTAAGTACCCAAATAAAATACTTTCAAGGTAAAATAGTTATTCATTCACTTGGTACATGTTTGAAGAAACCCACCATATCACACGGTAAGTGATGGATACACATCATGGTAATATAGTGTCAATTATTAAGACAAAAACGAACCCAACAAAGAAACATTGATGTAACACGAGAAAATAAAAATCATGTGAACATATTAATGATGGGTAACTCATTTAATACGTGTCCTTAAAAACTAAAGACTTTGTACTGTGGTGGAAGCACATGACACATGAAGCCCTCTACCTTATGATTAAATAAAAAAGAATCATTTAGAAGAAAATATTGAACATGACACCTTCACATCAATAAGTACCTAAGAAAGGAACATGTTGTGGACATCCTGAAACAAAATTTCATAACCAAATATCCCTCATTTCATTTCATCGACGATTACGTCGGAATTTTTTTTTTCTAAGAACAAAATGTGGGCAACCCGTTTTTCACTAGAGAATTCATAGGATGATATGATATCCAGTGTTCCACTCATGAGATCACTTGATAGGTTTTGCAAATGCTCAATCAAAGAAATATATGAATGCTTTTGAGAGGTGTTATTCCAAATTCAATCCATGAATGAGATCAGAGGGGAAATGTTTGGTATAGACAAATACATAATCATGCTACTTTTGGATGAGGTCAACACATATTCCAATCTTTAATCTCAACTCAAATATTTAAAAGATATGTGAATCTCACACGGATGTGAGCAGAAGCACTTTGGTAGTCATTCTACACCAAACGTTTCGATGATGGTTGATTCCATGATCATCTAGGTAAATGCATTGTCATGTTTGATAAAACATTATCAAAAAATTGCGTGATTTTAACTACCAATGTAGCATGCTGTTAATATCATTGAAATGTTTTCAAAGGAGATCAATAGTGCTAAAACCTCTCTTAGTGTCTAGGTGAATCTCAAAACTCTGCTCAGATTAAAATATCAATTGCATAGGCCAAATGGAATTAAAATGAGTTGGACATTCAAACTCGTAAGAGTTGAAACATATCTAAAAGAAAAATAATAAAAATGAACCCATGGTTCTTATTGCAGGGTTGGTTTCTCGATCTTATATTCTAGATATCAAAATGAGGTACCACTTTGAAAGAATATCCTAGCACGAGAATATGTATATTTGAAATACAAAACAAAATTTTCAAACTAAACAGTCTTTGGAAAGAGGTTAACAGAACTCATTGCAAAGACCCTTCTTGAAAAGGAGAAGCTGGCTTCAATACTTTTGAATTCTAAACAAATATGAAATGTAAATCAAGAAATATTTTTTTCTATTAAGCAACTTCAAAAACTCTAGTTCATTGAACCATTAACCCGCACAAGGCATCCACCATCATCGGGTACACACATGGAGTGGTTCTTTACTGAATACACACCAACACTAATGAATATTCAAAATGCTACCATGTCCCTTATATAGGGAAGAACTAAAGGAAGTTTCCATCAAGACCATTTTTTCAACATTGAGAATGAAATTTTTAGAGGGTTGAGTTTGATAAAATGTTGATAAAAATAAATTGATGCAATTGGCTAGTTTTGGTGGTGATTGAATAACAAGTGATTTTGTTCATCATAAAGAAGGTGAGGATTGTTGGCTGGAGGACTACAAAATGCCAAGCAAGATATTCCACTTGATTGGTGACGTACACCATCTATGAAAATCAAATTCGTGAGTAAAGTAAGAGCCAACAATTAAAATAAGAGCCTTTAAAACTTTGGATAAATTTCCATTTTACAAGAACTCTACTACTTAAACATGATAAAAGAAGTACGATAAAAAAATAAACCATGAACTGTATAGAATGATGCATCGCACAAATCTCGGCTTTACATGGGGAGTAATTTATGCATCCATATTTATTAGAAGATATAATGAATAGTTTGTTTGGAGGATTTTATTTGAACACTTTTACACAAAAGCCTATCCTTTTTTATTGCTAAATTTGCATCACATAATTAATTTTCATAATACCTCAATAGGGTTCCCATAGGTAACAAGTGTTTCATAAATTGAGCTTCCGTACAGAGCCAAGAATCTTTCAGTTTATAACGTTCTTCTTTTCTTAACATGAGAGTATAAGTACCAAAATCATGAAGGAGATTTGACGTTATTAGTATCAACAAGAACATGGTTATAAGAACTATTAAGTGGGAACTTAACTTATAGATGGATTAAACAAGGCTATTAACCACACATTTTCACGTAATTTAGAAAGCAATAATGAAATTAAACCACTCCAAGGTTTCTAGTCGTATAACATGAAGAGCCTTGATGGAGGGGGTGCAGATGAATATTTATGTAATGCCATAGCTCGTGGTGGGGGAAGGAGAAGTTTTGAAATAGAGTGATCACTTGATGGTGAATACTCATAAGTAAGGGTGTTAAAAAATCAATCAAGAACAAGGAAAGGTAGAAAGTTGGCCAACATAGCAGAAAATGAGTGGATGATTGATAATTTAGGAAGGGAGGCATGGTTCTGGTCCCATATCAGGGCATGATCAGACCACAATATGAAGGAAAAGGAGGATAGACGGGGATATGGGAGAGACAAGAGGGAGAATAATATGGTAGGGATGGTTGGATAAGAAATCTGAATGAATACAAGGTGTAACCAATAATCCTTCAATATTAAACAAGTTTCCTTTTAGCAACTCAGACATAAATTGGTAATTAAATCATTTTTCTAGAGTAGGGTCTTATTCATACATCCTTCCATACCATGTGCACGGTTTTAAACATACTTCGTTTTCAGTAGAATTTCTCATCTATCATGTTCTCCATTACATCAAATTGACCTAAAAAATGGTTATAGTATTACGTTTTTATGAAGCAATGTTGCTTGAACAAAAACAAAACATCCAGTTATTTTTACTAAATGGTTAAAAAGGGAAAACCATGATAGAAAACGAATGGCTCCTCATGGACACAAGCTCATGCCTAAAAAACGTTCCATAAAAAACATGACCATGACAGTTCAAGACTGCATCTGAAAACATTTCTTTATGTCTCAAGGGCACGCATAATCAAAACACCTCAATCCCCACTTGTGATTGCATCCTTGGAGCAATTTCACAATCCCCTTTGTACATTGATTATTGTGTTTGTATATATTTACATGAACAATATTCATTTCACATAACGTTTTGAGTCATTCTAGTGTATACACCAAACCACTTCATGCTTCCTACAAACATTTATGGAAAATATAAAAGAAAAGATATTTTCCACGTTTTGTGTTCTTTCACCAATATCCATCCTTTATTGTCAATACGTTTCAGATGTCTGGTTACTTTTTTCCCTTCTTACCTTCCATGGACAACGATGTATGTGGAATTCAATTAAATGATATCCAAATGGTTCCATATGATAAATATATACATCATACATAAATGTTTGTTGAAGTACAATGATTACTGCGGTACATATATGCCTCTGCCTGCCACAGTCAGATTCTTATTTCAAGCCTTCTACAAGTTACAAAATTGTTTTGTGGATTGCGTGAAAAATTCCTACAGGGAATTTTCTTGTGTACAAACCAAAGAATATCTGTGCTCTTATCAGAATGGTCGTGTTTATGACTCGAACATGTACACTTGGTCCTTCATTGTGGAGGAAAAACCTCAGCCACCTAGCCGAGGTTACGGTGCAACATTGGAAAACTTAGCAACTACCTCACACAAGGACGTATGGGGTAAGCAGCCACAAATGGCTGCTATCCAACATTATGTAGGCAACAGTGAGGTTGCCTAGCACATGCTAAACCTAATGCAATTATTTCTCCATCATCAGCAGGGCCTCCAACGTCAGAAGGTGCATTACTACATAAGCATCTGGGACAGCCGAGACCACTAACAATGATGCAGCAGGAAAACCATTGGAACCACAAAAATTGGGACCGCTTGAAGCACCACCTATAGTACAAGCCAGAGCAGTGATAGAAAAGGAGGCCACCTGCTACCACTACTATAACTTAGCATTATGGACTACCTGAACAACAGCTACAATCAACAACCTTAAAAAAATCAGCCTTTTCACTTGGTGCTCAAATCCAGATCCTATAGGAGTACTTCTCCTTTGACCTAGTGAGCTTGGCAGTTCTGCTATCATGGCTTCGAGGCGCCCTCACCTCTTGAAGGCCTCTAACCTGCAAGACACGCCAATAAATTTACCTCAAGGCTAGGAGCCTGGCAAGGCGTTATGTACACCTTGAGCTAGGAACAAAATCGGCGAATGTTGCTGTACATAAGGTGTTCTGAGTCTTATACTTAGCATCTCTAAACTTGCACTTGTATTTTCATAATGCAGTCAACTTTCCCCAAAAAAGAAACAAGCAGTTTATTCCTTCCGCTTTGCACTCTTTTTATAGCATGTAATTGTCTAGCTCAACTCTTCAAGGTCTTAGCACTATAACAAGGCCTGCTCATCCTTTGCGGTGGTTGTGCAAAAATCTAACATGGTATCGGAGCAGCTTCGTGATTTCATCTAGCGCCACATCAGTATTCAAATGGTGTACGATTCAATGGGACGCTCTCCACCAGTATAGTACAAGGGAGTGGCAGTACCAAAGTTGACGCATCCACTTAAGAGTTCAACTTGCACGTTGCACAAGCATAAAGGTTCTCATGAGTAACATTAAACCTGAAGATCCAAGGGAGGGTTTTCCTCAGCATGACAAAGAGTGTGTCTTGCATATTTTACACATGCGTGAGGAGTAAGGAAGCCATGTTGCAAGTCACGCACAATGCCAAGCAGCAAAGGCGCAACGCTTGGCAAAAACGGCATAAAGAATTACGCAACAAGAGACATTGGCGTGTCAAGTTGTGGAGAATGCAAGAGGCATTGAAGTAATAGATTGGCGTCCAAGACCTCCTTTCACAATAAGAACAGCTCACTCATGTTTCTCAATTTTCTCATGCGCAACATTTTCAACAGTCATAAGTTGCTTTAGTTGCAACGAATGTATACTTCAACAACAACATCAGATGCTTCATCAGAAGTTAGCCTTTTATCAAGAACAACAATAGCAATAGCATATGTAATGGTAGAGGATGCAAAAATAACAATAGCAACGGTAGATGGAATGGCAACAACATTCACAGGCATCATCAGCACGTCTACCTCAAGGAATTCCTCCACGTGTCATGCAACCAACTATTCCTCATCAGGTACAAAACGTAGCATCTTCTAAGAGAGGGATGCCAGAATAGTTTCTGGCATGACACCATACCGTGCCATTCATGCCACATGCAAGAATTTCAACAGACTTAAATTGCACCCATCGCGAAGCCTATATAGACCAACCTGCAACAACTAGGGCATGAGTGCCACTCGTTCAACCGCATGTAGCCATACCCATGATTGAGATTCCAATGCATGTCTAAACAACGGCGCGAGCATAACACCATTTCTAGGCCTAGAGAGTGCAGTATCTAGAGCTTTAGCATCATTTCAACTACACAAAATCAAAGTGGACAAATTTGATGGCACACAATTCCTGTAGTTGGCCCATATGTTCAAGCAAGTAATCCAAATCCATGGCCTTTGGGAGTTCTACAACGGGCACTATTCACCTCCAAATCTCCAATTTCCACCACAAGTAGTGTCAAAATTCATGTACTTCACCAAAGCTACATACATGGTTCTGGAAAATCAAATGAGTCCTTGCATTTAGCAAGTAGTTAGGATGTTTGAGAACTCGGCTGAACCTCCCCATCATGCTAGGTCCTACCTGCCGTGGACCTACATGTCGAGAGACTCCACCTTCAAGTCTCACCTCCTAACCAAGCCATAACACATAAGCCACAGCAACTTTGAAAACATAGAGGACTAAATCAACAAAGTTAAGACCATGCGTGATTAGCTTGCCATAACAGATACTGCAATCTTGAAGCCCATATCTGTGACCTTCCTCCTCAATGGATTAATGGGCGACTGGGAGAACGTAAGGAATGAGCTGAAGTTCAATCAAGAGGCTAAACTAACAATGGTGTATGTGCGTAATCCTCTGCTCATGGAGTAACGCAACTTCAAGCTCGCCAAGAACAAACCAAAATTATGTCCAAAAACACCTTTTTTAGCAGCTATTGCCGACCAATTCAACAAAACTTATTTCTTGTGGAAGAGCCAACCAAAAACAAAATTGGCATCCTTCCGTGCATCAGCCCAATCTTCTCCAAATGCCAGCAAGCACAAATCCTTTGGCGAGTAATCAGGATCATTGCCTACAATTTAATGCCACTATTGTAGGAAGATTGGCCACATGCAAAAATACAACAAAAAGAGGATTGTGAATCAAGTGCAAGCAAGGTGATAGAAGGGTTATGAGGAGTAAAGGCCACGAGGAAAAAAAGGAGGCAACAAGGAAAGGGAAAGAGAAAAAAGAGGATGGAGGCAAGGAAGAAGAGTCTCAAGAGAAAACTCAGGAGAAATGAAAAGGAGGCAACAAGGAAATTGATTGCTCAGCATCCATGTTCCACCTCTCAGATGTGCAGAGAAATGGCCTTGTTCACTCACCATATGTATGCTACCTTCGCAATGAGTGCACATCACTCATCACCTTTGACAAGACTTGTCTTCAAGATCTCCAACCCAGCACTAAAGGTTTTGTCATCGTCACCTACAACCAACAAGGACTAGTACTGGGAAATGGCATTATGATAGTTACAGGGAACAATAGAGCTATGGTGCAATTCAGAGATGTTCTCTACAACCCTAAGATCACCGTCCACCTTTTTCACTAGGATGGTTCATGAAGAGGGGGGCTCACATAAAGAGCAAGAGTGACAGCATCACCCTTAGGAGCCTTGAAAGGGATATGTTCACTGAAGGACGTCTCCATCCACATGGCATGATTAAGCTTGATTTCATCCCGCATTCTGTAGCAACTCAAGACACACCCTCCAACTCTACATTAGTCTAAAAATGCACATATGTAAATGAAGCAGAAAAGACTTGGCCACATCAGCAATCAACTAATTTGGACCATGAAGAAGCACTACTTCGTTGAGGGACTCGACATCAGAGATTGTAATAGCAAAGGCACAGCAAACCCTTGTGAAAGTTGTGTAAAGGCAAAGATGCCACGACAAGTGTTTCCTCTCGCCAACAAGTCTAACATCTCTCACAAGCTCAAATTGATCCACAAAAATACTTGTGGAAACTACTAATGGAAAAAATGAACTGAGGTCATCATTACTTCCTCCTCTTCAACAATGACGCAACACGCTTCTTTTCGTGATATGCCCTCAAGACATCCAATGACACACTTACACACTTTTTCAAGTGCCTAGCCATGACAAAGAGGTATAGCAACAAGAAGTTGTAAGTCCTACGCTTTGAAAATGTTAGAGAGTTTATTGGCTCTGAAATCATGTCACAAATCAAAGACATGGGCATCATGCAACAGATTTTATGTCGCATACAGTACAACAGAATGGTTTCATAGAGCATGCAAATCGTACCATACAATAGACCCTAAATTCAATGCTCCTAGTCACCCAATTAGACAACAGCTGGTGGCCCTACGCACTCAAGCAGGTCGTTTAGGTGCGCAATCACATACCACACACAATGCTTCCAAACATGAAACCATTTTAGGCTTGGCATGGAGACAAGCCAGAAATCAAAGCGCTAGAAACATTTTGCTAGATAGCAATTGCTCATGTTCTAAAAGAGCAAAGAAGGAAGCTGACAAGTATGGCATTCTGGGGGGTATTCATTCGCCAAGCCTTGAACATCAAAGGTTGCGTGTTCTTCGTAATGGACTCATAGTGCACTATTGTCAGCCGTAACACCATGTCTTTTAAGAATATCACACATGCATCTTGGGAGGACAAGCGTGCAAAAACACTTCATGTGCTACAAAATTTCTACGACTCCTACCTTGTATCATTGGTGGAAGAAGATTCAACAGTAAACTCAACTCCACCCACCTTTCTAGATCTCATTGAATTGCATAAGGAGACAATGTGCATGTGTGTGCCCATCGGTGCTTTCCATCTTGAACGCCCCACCTTGGACCAAAATCATGTTGATGTACGATGTGATGAAGTGGAGGTGGAATTAGCGCATCATATTCCACACGCGACAAGGGAAAGACAACAGTTGATTGTTGTGAGGGGGCGGCATTTCACACGCCTCTTGCAACACAAAATGGAGCAAGAGAAAGGGAATGACGAGACAAAGCACAACCTTTCCATCACAACATGCTCATTCTACAAAAGGACGAGGTTGTCCTTGGAGAATTTGTTATGACACAACTTGGAGCACTTCTTTCACACCAAGTGAAGGATCTCCCGCGAGAGACTAAATAACTGGAAGAAACTCTGCGTGGAGAACATGCTGCATACTGGAAGGTATTATTGGATAGGGGTTACAATTGTCTAATGGAACAAGAGACGTAGGATTTCACAATGCTACCACCACACTCACCACCTTTGAGGGTAAAGTGGGTGTTCTGGATCAAGACAAAGACGGACGGCATAATCAACAAGTTCAATGCGTGTCTGGTGGTAAAAAGGCTTAATGAAGGTGGAAGGCAAGAACTTCTTTGGGACCCATACACCTGTAAGGCGCTACACAATGGCACGCATCATGCTCGCTATTGTAACAATTGAGGAATACCCAGTGCAGCGGCTTGAGGTGAAGAATGCCTTTTTACATGGAGAGATGGACACCACGGTGTTCATGAAACAATCATAAGGTTACGATGATAGGAGTAAAAGAGTCATCCTGCTCATGAAGAGCCTCTACAGCCTCCAATAGGGTCCACTCCTCTAGTATAGGAAGTTGCAAGCACTAGAACAAAACCTCAACTTCAAGCCATTAGCCTACGAGGACCGTCTCTGTCTTCACAAACCCACTTTAGATGGGTGTTTTGATTTCTGCGCACTTGTGTACAAGAATGGTATCCTCATCATTGGACCATCTGTTAAGTTCTTCTAATTAATAGCTAAAGCAATGGTCAAAGAGAAAAACATTATCCTCGTGAAATTCTTCAAGTGCTACCTTACTATGAACATCAAGCGCGGCCACAACTTGCGCTACTAGGAGTTGAGTAAATACCTACTACACCCAATTCTCTTGATTCTTTGACGTTCTTGGGTGGCATGTACGTACACTGTTGACCTAGCAGCGGTTGACCAATCACACAAAAAGGGGGAGGAGTGAAACAGATTAGCACAATAATGTTGCATCACTCATGCACGCAGAAAACTAGACATGTCTTGACTTGAAGTATGCTATGGACACTCTTGCACATGGGAATTAGACCTTCAAAGATCTTGACAATGAACTCATGTTCATGAGATCAACAAAGGAAGGAGCATTCAGCTTTTGAAATTCCAAGGACTTGACGTTGTAGTGATTTGTTGACTAGGATTTTGGAGGTAGATAGGAGGATTGCCACGACACCACTAGTCCTTTGTGCCTTCTATCGAGCGCAGCTATGTCATGGTGTAGCAAGTGGAAAAACATTATGACACTCACCTCTGCAAGAGCTAAGTACATTACAGCTAATTTTGTTGCACGGGAAGTTATATACTCGCGGAACCTTTCTAACAACATCGGATTTTGGTAGGAGATTCCCATTGACAACAAGTTTGCAATCTACCTTGCCAAGTCAACAAATTTCCAAGGACAAGAAAAACACATCGACATACGTAAACATTAGATCCAATCAAATTTCCTTGAGATGTCCTGAACTCAGGCATGAAACGATCTTGACCGTGCCGTCATGTTAATCAAATCAACAAGGGACAGAGAATTGAGCTTCAGCAATTCCAAGGACTTGGAGCTGTATTGCTTTGTTGACAAGGATTTTTTAGGCAGATAGGAAGATTCGCAAGGCACCACAAGCCATCTGTGCCTTCTATCCGGCGCAATTATCTCATGGTCTAGCAAGCAAAAGAACATTATGACACTCAGCTCTGCCAAAGCAAAGTATATCGTAGCTACATTTATCACACAGGATATGATCTACTTGTCGAACCTTCTTAATGACATCGGATTTTGGTAGGAGGTCCCCATTGAAAACTACGTTGACAACAATTTTGCAATCTACCTTGCCAATTCTGCAAAGTTTCAAGGACTAGCAAAACCCATCGACATACGCAAACAATAGACTCGGTCAAATGTCCTTGGAGGCATAGTCCACCTTGTGCATGTGCCTGGTGTGCAGCAAGCAACGGACTTTAAAACAAAAAGCATTCCAAAAGACATCTTTAACAAATGTGTCATGTAGTGCAGAGTCACCCCAAGCGCACTCTTGAAGTATCAACAAAAGAGGAACGACTTCACCGGCACAAAGAGGTACAAAATGTACTCCCACACTATGTTGCTCAACACATAATAAAAACCTTCCATCATCCTTCATGATGCATGAAGCGCACATAGCCACAAGTGTAGCAGGAAGGGGAAGTGCAACAGTGAAGCTAGAAAATGTTATTCAAGCTCCTTTGGACACCTTCACCCTATGTCATGGCGACTTTGGATCAACGTTGCCTCACAACCAGACCACGAGTGCACTTTGCAATATGAGAACAAGCAGCATGCAGCAGATTTTTCAAGGAATAAGCAAAGATCTATAAACTTTACAACAATATTAAGTGTATAATGCATTGAGGACATTACCCTTAAAAATGAAAGAGGCAACTGCCTTCTATATGAAAATGTCAATAACAACACTAGATTCAGTAGCAACAGCAAGCACCAGAAGAAGGAAAGTCTTCGGTGGCCGTTTTTCCGCAACTGGTTCTGCCGGATAATGTTTTCCAAAATCATATACACTGCGCTGTTGGCACAGGCAAAATTGTTTTGAGTTATTAACGTCAACATGACGTGGAAAATTTTTCCCGCTTGCATTCCGAGATGTCGCCACACAATGGCGCAGTCAAAACGCGCCGTTGAGCTCTTGACTCACATTCAATCGCTCTCACATTCGGCTATTAAATCGCGGGAGTGAGCGCAATGAGCCCCACATAACGCACGATGTTCCAATACGAAAGCCACAAGTCTGCTTGGCCTCAACCAATAGCAAAACGAACAAGAAGTAGCAGCCATCAAAAAATAACAAAAGCCTGCCACAATCATGACGTCTCCTCAACCGGTGGAAGCGATGAAACTCTTTAAAACAGTGCGAAATGCCAAAGCAAGCATGCAAGAGGAGTAGCTTATCTAAAGCCTACGATTTCGCACAGAACGAACCAAGCGTCCAAATCCTCTTCTCCAGCATGACCACTTCGAGCAAGAAAATCTTCTTACACTACGGAAATGTCACTTTAATGTGGAAATTGACAAAATCATTTGCTCGCATTGATCTGGAATTTTGCACAAAGTGTCAAGTGCCAAATGCGAGATACGTGAATTCAAACGAATACAACATCAATTTATGCTTAGACGACAAACTCCTAAGTAACAAATGTGCTTGTGAGGGGGAGACAAGGATAGAGGACCGTCTCCAATCAAGCACTGAACTGCATAAGCCGACGTAGAATTGCAACTGTTTGTGTGCATGCGACCAAATGAGCTCCAAACTTGCAAAAACGGCCTTCTCAACTCCACCTCCAAGTGAAGAGAGGGTGAGAAATTATTTTCTAGCCATTAGCCCAATTTCTTGAACTTACCTTTGTCCTTAAGAACAAAGGACATCATCATTGGATTTTCCTACAATGAGGAAGCATCTGAAAGAGTAGTAGAGAACAACCTTGGACAGATCGTTCCCAGCTCGATTCTATACGAAGTGACGTACAAGCTTGGAGAGACCCAACCTTGGAGCAAAGTTTTAAGAGACACCAAGAGTCAACTGAATCCATAAGAAAGTTACATGCATAAATCGAGGAGGTGCTCCCAGTCTCCACAACGTTTACGTAGGAGATCACATGCCCAGACAAGCACACGAAGAGACAATAAAAAACAATTCTCAGACAATGGAAGCCGAAATCAAGGAGCCAATTTTCTTTTTCCCAATGAAATTCTCCAACTAAAAGATCGTGCCTTACAACTCTGACGATGATGCAATCATCCTTCTCATCGATCTGATGCTCATGAAAACCGAAGAAAAAAATGACTTCTTTCCTTCCAAGTAATTATGAGGTTTAATGTGCTCATCATTTCCAGAGCACCTATCAAGGGGGAGTGTTGAAGTACATTGATAACTGTGTTGAATATATTCCTTAGCTTGGAGCACTCAAGTTCTAAGCAAAAGCCTTTTAAAGGAAGTTACAAATTTGTTTACTGGTTCACCGGGAGGATTCCCATTGGGATGTTTCTAGTGCATAGACCACACAATGTCTTGTTTCTAGTCTAAATGGTCATTTTCACTACCTGGACGTGTATAGTTGGTTGAGCAACGTAAAGAAAATCCTTGGCCACCATGACGAGGTTACAGTCCAACATTGGACAAATTGGCAATTGCCTCACACGAGGTAGTATGGGGCAATGAGCCATACAAGGCTGCTATCCAATAATTTACAGGCACTCAAGAGGTTTCCTAGCACATGCACAACCTCTTATAATAATGTGTGCATCATCAACGAGGCCTCCAATGTTGGAAGGCGCTTTCCTTCAATAGAATCCGGGACTATCGGTGCCACTAACGATGATGCAGTAGCGAGGACCATTGGGACCTCTACAATTGGGACCGCTTGGACGGCAAACTATGGTATAAGCCACATCAACTGTATGAAAGAAGGCTAGTAGCTTCTAGCACTATTAGTCAATATTTTGGACTACCCCAGAGACAGCTAACATCACCACCCTTGAAAGTCAGCCTTTTGACTTGGTGCTACCATCCAAATCATGCTTAAGTTCTCCTCTATCAACCTAGTGAGCCTCGAAGTTTTGCGAGCTTGGCTATTAGGTGTCCTGACTTCCTGAACGTGTGTCAACCTTCAAGACACGCCAAAACACTAACCACAAGACTGGGAGCCTGGTAAGGCATTGTGCCCAACTTGAGCCAGGAATAAAGTAAAAGCAAGTTGGTGTACATAAGTTCCTATGTGACTTGTTGTTAGAATCTTTGTACTTGCACTTAAATTTTCATAATAAAGTTAAATTTTCAAAACAAAAATCAGTTTATTCTTTTTTCTTTATACTCTCTTTACAGTTTGTTCAAGTTTAGTTATGCACATGAAGATCTCTGAAAGATACTTCGACCTACTCAGCCTTTTCTATGTTTGTGTTAAAATCTAACAATATTTAAGTCACAATGCTTCATTTCAATGTTATTCTACATTCCATATTTATGATGGAATCCACGGAATTGCATTTAAGGATAGTTTAAGCTTCTTGCATCATGTAGCAAGACATATGTTTTATGAAATTCATTATTAAATAGTGTTATTAGTTTTCTATTCGTACCAATCAATGGTTCAACATAATTTCACACTATGGTTTTGAAATATTACACGTGAAATAATGCTCAAATGTTATGATGCACATAGTTAGATTCCATGATATTATGAGTAAGATTCACGCTAGAGAATTAGAATCATGGGCATATTTCTATTCTTCCTTCACCATAGAAACAAAGGAATTGTAAATGGTTAATATGAAAAAAAAACAAGGCTTTACAAATATAATTCAAGGAAATATAGCGATGGAATAGAAATTAAACGTATTACACTTTATAACATGAAACTATTTGACTTACCTACAAGTTTTGTGTTCTCGCTTTCATGTGTGCTCCAACATATGTTTGACAATTTTGCCATTCTTGTATGCAAAATGTACACCGTGGATGAAAAATGGCATGTCATACGAAATTTCACTGGATTTCATATTTTTCAAATTTTATGTTTAAGTAACATAATTCATAAATTCAACACATGTTTCATAAATGTTAGTCTTTAAATGAAGTTTTCACCATGAAGATGGTTCCATGAATGGAATAAAACAAAATGGACTTTAATAATAGAAAATTAATAATCAAATAAATTTAAAATCCTATTTTTCATTTTGGTTCCTAATATTCATGATGAACAATACTCATGATTAAGATGGAAAATGAATGAGTTTTTTTTTAAAATGACTTGATTAAGAAATCATCTCGCATCTGTAGAGAATATAGAAAACAACAAAATTACTTAAAGTTTTGAATTATAAATGTTTTTTGAATGTTTATTTATAAGGGAAAGGTCATAAATAAAGGGTTGCAACCCGATAGAATTCATATGCCTTCTTTAAAACCATAAAGGCACATGCATGTTTAGTAATCCATAAATACATGCTACCCATCAGAATCCATTTGATTGTATGTTTGAAACAAAAGCTTAAATCTATTTTATAGATGAAAAGGTTCATTGTATGGTGTTATGTTAGAATGATGACAAAGTTCATATGTAGGCTCGCCCTTTTCGCAAATGAATGTTGTGCTTGAAGTGTAGAATCAGAATGAGAAACTCTTTCCTATCTTAAAAAATGAAATTGTTTCAGTAAAAATGCATACATTATTGTTTGAAACATTCTTCTGGTGTATTCATACAAGTGACTGGTGATGGTGATGGAATTTTCCTTTTACATAGAAAACGGATTTTTGTGTATTACGATAATATCTTGAAGATAAAGTAAGCCTTGACAATTTGTATTGCTTTTTATATCTTAAAGCACATTACATTTGTCTTTATATTTCTTTTTTATATCAGCGTGGAAAGTGTAATTCGTGCAAAATGGATGTGAAGTCAAGACAGTGTATCTTGTCAGTGAGTTTCATGTTGAATATTTTGGAAATTTCACATTTTATTCCCCGTTTCTTTTGGATTCATGCATCCACTTACTTTCGTAGTGCTAAACGGTTGAAATGCAGAGCTGCAGATACCATGCTGTAATCGCCGGCAAAGGTCCGTCGAATCTGCGGTATCCATCTGGACAGTTGCTTCTTGCTGATACCCGCAGCAAGCTTGCTATCAAGTACCAGATCGATGTATTCCCTTAGGGTGTGTTTGTCGCGGCACGATTTACAAAACTGTCCTCTAACCTACTCGACCTCTACATCGGTCGCGTGTCTGGTAATCTGCACGACCTCGGTCGATCGTCCGAACGGTATCCAGCGGACGATCCGCCGAGGTCGAGTTGTTTGCGAGATACGCCGACGAAGTCGAGGTCGTGTAGCTTGGAGGACAGGGACCGTAAATCGTGCCACGTCAATCACACCCTTAGGTTTCTGTGCGTAAAGTTTGCATATTGTCGAATTTGTCAAGGTTATTCAGTCTATACCAATGCGATTTATGCTTCGCTTGTTACACAACGCAAGCGACTTTTCCACGGCGCACCTATCATAGAACGTAGAGTTCAACCACTCCCATTGTCACCCTTCAACTTGCGAATGCTAGTCGACGGAATTTCGTATTCTTGCTATCGGGAATTATCGCACTGGACCTGACAAAGTGCTTTAGGTTTCTGACCAGCGATTTACGAAGAATGATGGCCATGTCCGGTAGCTACCCATTGTGTCCATTTCGATGAAGCAGCTCTATCTACTGCGAGTGAGAAAGAAACGGCATGGGTTTCAGATTGAGACTCTCCGATTTTCAAATTTCATTTCATGCCCAGCCAGCGGTCAAGTCGACGGTCTGGATCCTACGTAAGACATTTGTTTTCCATCGCTCGGAACTAATGTCCGACGTTCAGTCCTCGCTGTGCCCTTATTGGTTCGGGGCTTGAAGTCGAATACGAAACTGGTCGAAATGTATTTTGTGATGGAAAAGGCCCACTGGGAAGACTCCCAACTGTCCATCGTCAACCTCAAATGGAGATTTACTAACAGGATTCATGTATTCCGTGTCTGATGAGTTTTTATTCTTCTTTTCGGGGTGACCTTATCGGATCGCTACCAGCTGTGGCCGATTTGCTGCAGGCAGTTCGTTAACTCGGATGATCAAAACCGTATCCGGTGGCGTTTAGCCACCGAAACCAGCGTTTGTGTGGCCGTCTGAAACACTGGCCAGGGTAACAAGAATACAACCGATGAGGATTGTGTATCCGGAAGTTCTGGTTGGAATGTACAGCTGTGCCCATTGTTCCTTTTTGTCTTTATTGTACGACTGGCAGAATTCGCCACTGTGCAAGGTCAAGCTCAGTGTAGACCGAACGACAAGGGCCACGGCTGGGAATGGGTGAGTGGGAACATGTCGTTCCCACTCACCCACTTTCGTCGGACGACCTCCGTGGATGGATTTGGGTGAGGCGATAGGATGTGTGTGATGGACAGCGGATTTTTACCGCTGCGCAGTAATTTTTGGAATATTTTCGAAAAGGGCAGACTGGCTTTTTCGCGGACACCGATGGACTCGAACTACCGGAAAGTGGGTGGGATCGACATGTTTCACCCACTTTCAGGGAAGGAAAGTTCTCGGCTCCGTCGTGGATGATGTCAGAAAGTAGGTGAGTCTCGATCATGAACCCGCTCACCCATTCCCAGCCGTGGCCAAGGGAGACTGAAGACTG
>SZWC01000434.1:207077-218646 GCA_023375785.1 Penium margaritaceum
TTTATATCTATATCTATATCTATATCTATATCGATATCTGTATCTATATCTATATCTATATCTATATCTATATCTATATCTATATCTATATCTATATCTATATCTATATTTATATCTATATCTATATCTATATCTATATCTATATCTATATCTATATGTATCTATATCCATATCCATATCCATATCTGTTTTCTTACATATACATACATATATCTATATCTATATCTATATGTATATCTATATTATATCTATATTTCCATATGTATCCATATCTTCATGGATTTATTCAGTTTCATCTAAATTTATATCAACATTTTCTCTATATTTTTACATCTATGTTTATTTAACTTTTAAGTATATACTATTGAAATGTATTCCATGAGTACCTTTACCTTTAAAAGTTCTTTGTCTTCAAATTAATTTATTTAACCATTTGAGTTGTTTACAAAGTTATTTGTAGTCACAACAACATCTCTGTGTTTTCTCATATACACATTTTGGATTATATATTTTTATTGACCTAAATTTTCTTCTACATGTAGGGATTTATCAACTTACAATAACACATTTACATCTACATTTACCTTTTCATTAATATCTATATCCTCATATTATCTTGTATGCACCTACATCTTCATTTGTACACTTACATACAGATGTAAATATACATTTTCATCCTGAAATACAAATCAAGTCAAGTTTCTTTATATATTTACGTTGAGATTTTCATGAGTGTGTATTAACATGTTCATCCACATCAAACTTGCAAGCTACATCTGAATATTCGTTGTAATGTTTAAGTTAGCATGTACATTAATTCGTTTTAAAAAATTTTACATGAACCTACATTTACGTGTTTTCATAATTACATTGACATGTACATCTACATTTACATACACTTTCTCAAGTAAATGTACATATACATGTACAATTACATATACCTATGTTCATGGAAATCATGAATTGTTTTCTATTTAATATTTTCCTTCTCTTTGCACTTTGAATATTTTTGAAGATTAATGGCTTATATTTCACATAGTATTATGAAAAGACGAACATATTTCCATCGTTTTACTTTAACATATTAGTGTATCATATGTTTGTTTGTAAAAAACTACATTTATATGAAATTGTTTACCTTCATTTTGGATTTTTTACTTCTTCCTTTTTGTTGTCTATGGCTATTTAATGCACTTATTCTAGTGTGCTTGTAACTTTTTTTGAATGTTTCTGTAGGTTTGCTTCATGTAAACTCTTCCTGGCCTTTTCGTCTTATCGCTCTCGATTTCCGGTTTTCAGGAATGCTTTATCGTTCCTGTCTTTTGTGCGATCGCCATACCTCTGTCCGACTCATTTATTCCTTTCGCTCTCTTTAGCGCAGGTGACTCAGCTCACCTGACGCCGGACCTTTTTCACATGGGCCCACTCTAATGGTGAAATTTGACCGTCGATTCTTCCTTCGATCGGGCTAGCGGCTTCAGAAAAGTCCAAGCAAGACATCTGCGCTGAAGCTCTCCCTCATGCGCGGTGCCACTCGTCGCGCTCAGGTTTTGGACAGGTGGGGTGCGCCAGGTGTCCAAAAATCGGCCATTCTGACACGCTACCTCACAGTATTTTTTGGAACGCGTCCGAATGGGACAAGGTGTGTCCAAAGCGCCTTGGACGCGGCTCGGATCTGCCGTATGTAGGGAAGTGGATACCTACCCGGCAGGTCATTCGAAGGCGCATCTCGAACATTTTGAGTAATGCTGCTGACAGGCATTGTTCGAGAGGACTAGGGTGCGGCTGGTAAACGCTGGAATGCGTTTCTGGGCCACCTCAACGATGGATTCCAGCGATGGTCAGTCGGTCCTGTCCGCGGTGTTTATGCATTAAATTCGTCCATGTGGGTGGCTCGGCCCGCAACGTCGATCCGTCCCGAAGGAATCTTTTCTCAGCTTGTTCAGGGATCCTGGCGGGTCCCACACAGCACACCAATGGCTGAACAGAATCTTCCCAACAATCTTCGTTTCCGCCAATCACGTGTGAACTTGCATAGATGGAAGCTCGATGCTTGTCCGCGATGGGCAAAAGTTTCTCCGGACCTGACCGCCTTCACCGCTCCTCTAATCGCCAAAGAAAATGATTGGTAGACAGGGTGAGGTGTGTGGACTATGAAAGTCCTCCAATAAAAGGTACAGAGAACTGTCCAATTGCGTTCAACGACGGATTCCAGCGTTTACCAGCCGCACCCCTAAAATAGGGAAAGTGTCCGCATGCGAACTAGGTTACAGGAAATATCTTAGGTACCCCACCTTTCAGATGAGCTAGCCTCATTCGACCTGACTTGAAAACGTCCATCACCATTCGTCCCGCCGTAAACAGTTCGGTCTCCATTCTCCCCGAATCCAAAACGTAGGTCTCCTTATATCTCTTCTGACGTTTTGACTTCACCATCCGCCCCGTCTGTCGCAGAACCGGCTACTACATACGGATGACCCAACGGGTATGTCGCTTACGCATGGGGTATATGATATGGTCCGACGCAAAATCATTATTAACTGTAGACGACGGAAATGTTACGTACCAAACTTACAAGAGTCCCCAATCTTTCCGAGTGGGTATTCCTGTTATTACACAAACAACCCACCGCGCGTCGAGACCTCGATTTTCACTCTGACGTCCAAGGAAAATTCGGCCAACTGCCCTTGCCCTCCTCTGAATCTTTCTGAACTTCCTGAAAACTTCAACCACTCTCAAGAATCCACGACAGAAGTGTTACGACCTTTCGTCGACTTCTCGATGCATCAAGACATATCTCAATTTACAAAGATGCATCTCGCATCTTCGTTGTTGCTCCTCGAAGCCCCCCGATTTCTTGGTGGAGCTTCTCGAGTCCGACCACTCACGACGAAACCCCACACCTGTCGCTCGACCTAACGACCTATCGACTATGCCTCATTCGTAACTCAACACTTGTGAATATATTTTGATCATTTTGACACTTTTCATCAAAGTACACTTACCGCTAATTTTAAATTGCTCAAGTGTCCAAAAGCCAAAATTGTGTTCTGCCTCGCAACTTCTACTTCTTCACCATTTACGCTCCCTTTGACATAACACTTGGTATCACAGCGCAGCTGTGCTTGAGAGGCATCTGGTTACTTTACCTATGAGGAGGCCTACTTTGCACAAGCCGTCAGCTCATCTTGCATGTCAAAACTTCGTAGACTTTGAAGGTACAACGTGAGGCAAGCGGGCACAACCGACGATGAACACCAGGTCTTTGGCGAAGACTTCTGTAATGGAGGAGCAGAATGTGCCTATGCATGAAATCCTAAAGCAGCAGTAATGCTGGCGTGGCGGGCTATACGACAGCTCCATCAACCCCTATGGCTCTGACGACCAATACGGTCACGGATCCAACAACGGTAAACCAACCAACCCTAGCGACAGCCTCAACGACGACAGCAAAGACATGTGGCACCGGACAACAAGCGTGGATCAACGAGGAACTAACGAACCGTATCTTCGTGCTCGAGGGGATCAACAACCATCTGCTCCAACAACTCAATGTCGCGATGGAGGCTCTTTGCATTGCAAGCACAAGAGAAGCCGTGCTCGTCGAGAGAAATACCTAACTCTCGATCGAATCCAAAATTCGTCCGGCCCCACAAGAACCGTTCGATCCTGCGAATTCTAAAGGATCAAAGGTTCGGATGTGGCTCACGAGTTTGGAGGTGTACTTCGCCGGTGCTGCGGTCAACGACGAACAAAAAAAGATTGACCTCGCGGTCGTGCTTTTGCGTGATACGGTGCTACGTTGGTCGTCAGATCTAAAGACCGTCTAATGACAGCAGGAGACTGGCCGGACCTCATCAACGACAAACGACACCTGTCTGATATCACCGATAGCAGTCGTTCTACCCTTTGAAAGGATCAACCCACCATGGCAAGACGCACTGACGCCATCGACCGAGTGGAACGAATTCTTGGGCATGATGCTCGCACGATTCTGAGGACTAAACGAGCAGACTCATGCGTGGTACAAGCTCCAGCGTCTTCGTCAATAGTCCAGCGTGGCAGAGTACACGCGAAGATTATGTGAGATCATTACTAGTGCAGACATCACCTTCGAAGAACTCTGTTTTCACTACAACAAAGGCCTCAAACAAGACATCCGACGAGCAATTGACATCTTCGGCATCCAAAACCATTTGTTGCGGATGATCGCCACAGCCGAAGAAATCGACATCGCAGAGTACAACACTCGAATCCGGGAATCCTACGACTGGCGACCTCCCAACCACAATCATCGTGAAAACGGAAAGAGCCAGTTCGGGGACTCGTTGACTCCGATTGAAGTGGGTGTCGTCGACCACAGAGATGCGCACACCTGCTATAACTGCGGAAAAGTCCGCCACATTGCTTGCAACTTTCAGAGCAAGGAACAGGCCACAAAGGGGGGGGAAGTCACAGAAAAATGAGTCGTAAAACGGTAAAGTGTAGGAGCAAAAGACGCGACTCTTGCCCGTGAAGACCGATCTGTGCCGAGCGATCGTCCATGTAAATGGCCTACAACGTTGTAAAGAGTTTATGAGATCGGAAAATATTGTTCGTGAAAAATAAGACTGACAAAATGGACATGTGCATGGACTACCAGACATTGAACGACGCTACCATAAAGAACCGCTACCCTCATCTCCGAGCTGACGAACTTTTTGACCAGCTCTAAGGGGCTCGGATTTTCACAAAAATCGACTGATGCAGCAGTTCTAATCACATTTGGTGGCGGACGCCGACATCGAGAAGACTTCGTTTCGAACTCGCTACGGGTATTTTAAGTCCACAATAATGTCCTTTGGACTTACAAATGTTCCGGCGATACTCATGGTCGTAATGAACAATATTTTTTGCCCGTACCTCGATGAATTTGTCGTGCTGTACCTCGACGACACCCTGGTGTACAGCCGCATCCCGGAGGAGCACGATGGACATCTTTGAAAAGTTCTCGAATTTTTACAAAGAGAGAATTTTTTAAAAACTCTCAAAGTGTGACTTTGGTTGCCGTTCGATCGAGTGTTTGGGTCACGCTAAAAATGGTGGACGGATCACCATGGATAAAAAAAAGTGGCAGCAGTCACTGATTGGCTAATGCCGACCAACATTCAAGTTTTCCTTAACTTCTGCAGTTACTATCCGCATTTCGTACGGAGTTACGCCCGAGTGTCAGTGCCTCTGTCTGACCTCACTCGAAAAGAAATGAGTGGTATTGGGGAGGCAATGAACAAGTTGCGTTCACCGATTTACGGGACGCTTTGACCTCGGCGTCAGCCTTATGATTAGCCAATCCAACGGTTGACTATGTCATGGCTATGGACGACTAAGATCCAGCCATCGGCGTAGTCCTCTTGCAAGACCACGGCGACGGCAAGCAACCGGTCGCATACATGTCTCAAAACCTACGGGAACCGAAACTCAACTACGCTGGACACGAGAAAGAAATGATGGCGGTCGTACATGTATTTAAGATATGGCGGTGTTATCTAGAGTGCCCCCGATGCATCGTACGCACCGACCACCATGCGTTGAAACATTTCAAGACAGAGCCAAACCTGGATCGACGTCAAACCCGATGGGTTGGGTTCCTTGAATCCGGGTTTGACTATGATATCGAGTACTGGCGTGGCAAAATCAACCCAGCAGACATACTCAGCCGCCGACCAGATCTAATGGCTGAGGAAACAACGCTATAATTGCAGCAAGATCCGTATCTGGAGCGGTTGTTCACACAAGGCTACGACCAACATGGCGGATACGACAAGGCATAATTCTCGTACGACGCACCTTATTAGAGGCGGCAATTCACTCACCAGGTGGTTGTTTCCCTGAATGACGAACTTTGCCATATGCTGCTCGAAGAATGCCAAGACACAGATCCAGGTGGACACTTCAAAGAGGACAAGACGCTGAAGAAGTTCTCAAAAAACTATTGGTAGGACAAGATGCAATCGTACGTGGCCAACTTCTACAAATCCTATGACACGTGTCAGCAACAAAAATCTCGTCACACACGACCATCCGGAATTCTGCAGCCGCTCCCTACTCCGACGGAACCATGGGTTGATATCTCCATGGACTCCGTCACGGGATTACCAATCACACCCGAGGGATATGACGCAATCATCGCAATTGTCGATAGGTTTTCCAAAATATACCATTTTATTCTGACAACGACCACCGTCACCGCCAAAGCAACACCATGGCTGTTTCTAAATAACATCATGCGGCTACACGGCATACCAAGAACCATCATGAGTGAGAGGGACGGTCGGTTCACAAGCCATTTTTGGTGCAAACTGATGACTCGCTACGGCAGCCGGATCCAGCTATCAACGGTGTTCCATCCTCCAACCGATGGCCAAACCGAGCGGACCAATCATACGCTTGAACAACTCCTCCGAACAATATGCAAACCCCATGGGACCGATTGGGCACAAAAACTCCCGACCGCCGAAATCGCACACAATTCGGTGACCTCAACCGGAACGGGCAGAACTCCGTTTGAAGTGGTGTATGGCAAACTTCCGCCATACCAGCCGGACTACATAGTTGCAACATTCCCGCGGTTGAAGTCCAAAGCCGGGAATTCTCCACCATCTGGGAGGAAACATGATAGACATTGCAAAGACGCACACAATTATGAAACGAGCAGCTGACCGTCATCGTCGCGACAATTTTTTTGTCACCGGCGAAAAAGTCCCTCTCAACTACGCCAACATCAAACACTGCAGAGCCAGCTGTTCAAAGCTTAAACCTCGATGGTTGGGAACATTTGAGATCAAACGCATGCAAACTGCCATGGTTGCGTGATTCAAACTTCCTCACACTATGCAAGTTCATCCGGTGTTCTATATAAGCACACTCACGCACTATAGAGACCCCGGAGAGAACTTCCTTGGAAGGGATGTCCCTCCTCCTCTTCCTGTACAAGTGGACGAGGACACCAAATACATCATTGAGGACATCCTCGACCATCAATGACATGGCAAAACAAACAGAGCATCTTGTCAAGTGGCACAGCAACGACGCCGCGCATAACAGTTGAGAATCTTACGAAAATCTCCGAGACATTGATCACCTAATCGACGGCTACTACCGCCGTCAACAAGCCACATCTGTGTATGCATAGGGACGTCGTGACTAAAAGGATGGGAAGTGTAATGTACCAGACGGACACGAGTCCCTAATCTTTCCATGTGAGTATTTCTGTTATTACACAAAGAACCCACCGCACGTCGCGACCCCGATTTTCACTCCGACGGCCGAGGGCAATTTGGCCAACTGCCCTCGCCTTCGGTGAACCTTCTCGAACTTTCTGCCAACTCCGACAACTCTTGCGAATCCACGAAGTGTCACAAACTTTTGGTCAACTTCTTGATGCATCGAGACATATCTCGATTTACAAAGATGCATCTTTCATCTTCCTCGTCAATCCTTGAAGCCCCCCAATTTCTTGAGGGAGCTTCTTGAATCCGACCACTCACGGCACGACCCCACATGCGTCGCTCGACATTCGACCCAACGACCCACCAATTATGCCTCATTCATAACTTGACACTCGAATATACATGTTTGATCATTTCGACAGTTATCATCGAAGTACTCTTATTGTAAATTATAAATTGCTCAATTGTCCCAAATTCTAAGTCTTGTTCAGCCTCACAACTTCTACCTGTTCACCATCTACGCTTTGTTCAGCACAACACAAAATAGGGTCTTAGGTTTCAGGTCATGTGCCAATTCTAATGCCATGTATGTACAGTACAATTTGTATTTTTAATTATGGTGAAAATGCTGATCCCCCCTGTTTTGTCACCCTTGACCCTCATATACCCCTCCGTCGGAACAATAAGCCCCATCCGCCCCTCCGTCGGAACGATAAGCCCCATCCGCCCCTCCGCCAGAACGATAAGCCCCATCTGCCCCTCTGCTAGAACGATAAGCCTCATCCGTCCCTCCACTAGAACGATAAGCCTCATTCGCCCCTGCTAAAAAATTAAGCCCCATGTACCGCTCGATCAGCATTCAACATCGAACCATCCAAAATCATGAAAATAAGCCTAATGTACCAAAGTTTTATGTTCTGACGCAACCCAACCATCGGAACGAAACCTTTCCCTAGACACCTACTACCGAATGTAAATGCCTCGGTCTGCGCAGAGGCTCGGCATGGTACCCTAGACACCTGCACCTCCCTACTTGAGTGTGCCGTCGGCCGTAGATGACGAGTGATGCTATTCAAATACACAAATCGGTACATATAATTGTTGGTTCATTTTGCGCTATCAAACCTGTATGTCTGCTCTGCTTATATAACGGTTTTGATCACAATCGAGTTCCTCCTCCCTCATGTACTCACGAGTACATTGAGCAAACCCCCTTTCGACATGTCCCATGTTCGAGACACGCGTCCTCTACCACCGTTGTAGCGATGGGCTGGTCGTGTAGAGCCAGTGCACAGTCCTTGGGGAACCGTGACATTCCCCCCCTTCCCATGGATCACGGAACTACGGTGGCCAGGTGGGCAAAAACAAAGCACACATGGGACATCATCGACCCAAAAACACCCGCTGACCCATACACCATGTGTTGGAAGTTGGGCATGCGGGCACCCGATGCCCGCCCATTGTACTGCCCACCGAATTGGGAGGCATGGGTGTCGGTGTGGCCAAATCCCTATTCGCGGTTGTGACGATGTATGACGTATGGCTATGCGCTTCATAAAGGTAGCCATCGCTACCTTGTCCTCGGCGTTATTGAATACTATTTGTCTAGCATGTCAGTTCAATTTTCCTGCACATTAAATTTACATAACGCCCTACCTATATTCATTCAGTTTTGTCAGAACATGGATTGCATGCACTGCATATAGTGGCTTTTACAAACTAATTCATGACCAATGTATCTGCCCTAAAACGATAATATTAGAGCATATCCTCCAACATTACTTACGACGGCTGTCACAGGACACACATATACAAGTACACTACGTAAGCAGAGGCCTACCTTGTGACACATGCTCAGCATCCTTATTGCAGATGCATACAGAGCAGCCTTGTATACACAACACTCTTCACAGGGTAATATGCACCCAAGACAAAATTTATGAGTGCATGTGGAATTCATGTTTTCACTTGGCTAAGGGACCAAGGTGGTGAGATCTGAGACATGCATAAGGCTGTAATCATATTTCAAGTTCTTTGTATCCAAACTTAGGTTATCTTGAAGACATGTGCAAAGGATGACTTGTCCATTCGATTTCTGTTCTGCTTGCTCACAATGTTGGATTGAACAATGAACCTTTTGTGTGTGCACTAAATTCTCCAGCATCATTCAATGACACAAGAGGGAATTGCAAGATGATAGACTTTGAAATGGCGTGAATGACTTACTTACTTATCGATGAAACAACCATGGATGACTAATGAGTGTAGAGAGCGAAGGTAGGATAGGTGATCTACTCGAATAGGTCTCGACTTAACCCTCGGAGGAAATGGACAATGTCACACATAGGACACATATGCTTCCATGGCTAACAATGCTCAGTGTCATAGAGTGTGTCCATCTCACTGTCCAAAAATTCACAGCCATGTCTGCCTCTTGAAATGAACACACCACTGGCCCCGCCCAACATGCAATTCACTTTTCCCGTTCAACCTAACCCTAACCCGTTGCCGAACCCGAAATCCCCCCTTTTCTTTTGAAGTGTGAGTCGCTGGAACGAATGGTCTGCTCAATCTCCAGGGTCTAGCATAGTCTCACTGTCTGAAACTTCACGGCCATGTCTGCTTGTTGAAATGAACACACCACTGCTCCACCTCCCAACATGAAATGCACTTGTCCCATTCAACCTAACCCTAACCCGCTGCCTAACCCAAACCCCCCCTTTCTTCTGAAGTGTGAGCCGCTGGAATGAATGGTCTGCTCAATCTCTAGGGTCCAGCATAGTCCATCCTGCACAAAACAAACTAAACCCATCCATTAGTTGAGCAAGGCAAGGGACGAATAGGCAATGAAATAAGAGAGGTGGAATGCTTGAACACAATGTATGCACAGCTTCACCTCACTTTGCCTCCTCTTGCTCTTCTTTATACGTCTCTTGCCTCTCCCTCTCCTCCTCATCCAACTGATGGGTGTGCTCATCCTGCGTCATCGTGTCACCATCATCACCAACTGGAGAGGAGTATGCACCAGAGTCATCACTTTCAAAACCATCATCCTCATCATCTGGGTCATGCCTAGGCGGAGCCTCGGGGTCGTACTCCATGTCACCACTGGCATACTCTGCAAGTGGTGGATCCACACTCATGGAGGCATTTGCACGTGCCTCCAGAGCGGCTGTAGCCTAGGCTACAACTGCAGCTAGACCTCCATCGTACTATGCTGCAGCCTGTGTAGGGCTTGGTGCAGGCAAGGTCTTGCACCGGGTCTTGGTATGCCCCTTTTGCCCACAGCGTGGGCAAATGAAGTTCTTCTTCTGTCACGTCGCTCGGTCTTTCCGTGCATTGCGTGAGCGTTCCTTCCCACGTCGAGGTCCCGGTTGCAGCCATGAGGGTTCGACTGGCTGTATGTTCTTCACGACTGGTTAGGGGAGGGGGTTGTTGTATGCCCGACGGAACGCCATGCGGGTGAGACCAGGGATAGCCATGTTCACTGTGTTGATGCGCTTGGTCAGCAAATAAGTGCACGAATGCTGACAAGGCAGACCAAACTCCTTCCACCTGCCACAACTGCAAGACTTCTCGACCAAGTCCACCTGCTGTGGATTGTTTGTTGGTCCCTCCAG
Organism: Penium margaritaceum; assembly: GCA_023375785.1. Classification (NCBI taxonomy): domain Eukaryota; kingdom Viridiplantae; phylum Streptophyta; class Zygnematophyceae; order Desmidiales; family Peniaceae; genus Penium; species Penium margaritaceum. The sequence goes on from SZWC01000434.1 coordinate 217,906, forward strand.
CGTTGCTGTGTTGGGACCCTCCACCGTCATGACATAGTCACGTGCCACTGCGTGGTAGTGGACTTGGTCGGCCTGTGCAGGTACCAACGTGGTCTTCACACCTGCTGCCTGGGCATGAAGGGGGCAGAACAGACGCTGCGCAAAAGGATAGATTCTCACAAAGCAGTAGTAGGGATAGAGCGTGTGGTCTGCTGCGATTTGCGCGTTCGAGCTCTCCAAGGCATTGGAAGTGGTGTGGCCTCCTCTACCCAAAGGGGAGTGGAGGCGTGTCCACTTCTCAAGAGGCACCCTCCACTACACCCCCTTCCTCCCCCTTCCGCCCAAAGAGGTATGCATACGTCGACGCACTCACTTGACGCAGGTGGGTGGTGGCCTTCTCCCATTGTTCAAAATTAAGGGCATGTGTACACTTCCATGCCCAGTGGGTGGCCTTTATTCCATAGCTTGTGCGCATGTTCTCATGTGCACACAAGTGCACTGGTATGTATGCACACGGAAATGCGCAGCTACATCCGAACACGCTGTGTGCACTCACTCGATGCAGGCTCACATTCACATCGCATTGACGTACACACCACTGCCCCACCCCACTCCTGCCCATCCTTCTAGTTCGTTTACTTCATCAGACTGCGGATGTGGTGTGGGCATGAGAGCTGTGCAGAGGCGGGAGCAGAAAAAAAGGCTTCTGGATCTTCCTTGCACCCTGCTTCTCCAACTCCTCCTCTTATTGTATCCCCCCCC
>SZWC01000434.1:231584-320705 GCA_023375785.1 Penium margaritaceum
GGAGGGAGAGAAGGAGAGAGGAAGAGAGCGACGGATAGGAAGGGAAGGAGGGGGAAAGGGAGGGAGAAGGAGTAAGGGAAGCGGAGGTATGGCAAGGAGGGAGGAACGGCGGACTGATTGAAAGAGGAAAGGATGGCGGGAGCGAGGAGGAAACGAAGAAAGGAGGGAGGAAAGAAGGGAGACAGAGAGGAGACGGGTGAGGGAGGGTAGGGGAGGAATGCCGAACGGGAGGGAATGAGGCAGAGAGGGAAGGAGAGGGAGGGGGGTGGCGGAACAGAGAGTGAGAGGATGACCACGCTCGGGAGGATCTAAGGAGCGTTCGAGACAGGGAGAGGAGGACGGAGTGCGAGGAGTCTGTTGGGGGGAGAGCTTTGTGAAGGAAAGAAAACTTTGTGAAGCAGCAATGAGCACTGCTCACTGCACTTGAGCAGTGCTCATTGAACGGTGTGCAGACGGAGACTCTCAAGCCGCAATGAGTACAGCGCAGGGACAAGTCAGGAAGCGACAGAAGGGAAGGGCTCCAACATTTGGGGTGAGGCTGGACGCTGCTGGGCTCGGTAGTTGAGCGCTGCCGGACAGATTTCGGTCATTCTGTTTCAGGACTTTTCTGGTCCACAACCTTGAGGGTCCCTGTTTCCTCTCTCGTAGTCGCTGGGTCCTTGTCGTCTTCCCGAAGATGGGAAGACGATAGGGAGATCGAAAGGCGCGGGTGATGGGTGCCGGAAATGGCAAGCGTGTTCGGGAACAGTGGCAAGGATGGGGGATGAGGGACGGCAGGATTTGTGAGGGATGCGGAACGGTGTGTCGCATGATGGACGGGGTGCGGTGGGGGAGAGGACGCCGACAACTCGTGGGGCGCCTGTTCCTCCGCTTTAACGTAAAGGCGTACACGCTCCTCTCGGCCGGATGAGGTGCCCCTGTCCATGAGATGTATGAGAGCAATAATGCTTGAAGATCCTCCTTGGCAAGGAGGATCTTCCTCCTTGCCATCCTATCAAGGAGGCCGATGAATGAAGGGAGGAGAGGAACATATTGAGGGACGGAGAGATATCAAGAGGGAGAGAGACAGTGAGAGGCAACCCTCTACCCCGCCGTCTATTGCTGCCTCGTTTTTTACCGCACTCGCTCACGCTCTGTCGCGCGCACTTGTTCGCCCTTGCCTTGTCACGCACTTCTCTCTCCCTCACAGAACAGAGCCATGTCGATGAGGTCATCCGCTGGTGCTCATCATCACGGGTGTGGTCGGCAAGCGGCGTCAAGCATCGGAGACTGTTCATGTCGTTTCTCCCTCGTCGCGGGACGGACATTTCAACAGTCGCGCTTCATCCGAAAAGACCAACTTCCATGCTGGCACTGACGGTTTGTCCTCGCGTGGATGAAAGCGAGAGAAGATAAACCGACTTCTCGCATTTTTTAGGTGAACAGCAAGGCTAGTTACGTCGCTATTTTCTTTTCGCGATGGGTCGTAAAGGACTCGCTGCAAATAAGAAAATGTGACAGACTGCTTCCGAACCTCGGCAGTCCCGGACAGACGTTCTCGAATTTCTTCCAACACGGTCCGCGATTATTGTGCCCGGGCTTTCGTCGGAGTGCTAGATTTACTCTCTTGCATTTAGTCAGTCCGGATCGCCGGAGGCTAGCTGACTCTAGACATGTTTTGCATTCCTAGAGTAATCAAACGAGGCTCTCCCCTTTCGCCAATGGAAGGGTGAGGCTGGTTGCGGTTGGAATCGGTAGTAGAACGCTACCGGACACAGGCTTTGCTCAACATCGTTGAGGACTTTGTGGGTCCACAAGTTGCGCACAGATTTCGTCTCACTCAGAAAGCCGGTCATGACTCGTATGCTTACGGTCATGTCCAAAGGTCGACGCAGCTACCGAGGACTGACATCGAACTTTCAACTATCGGTGCTTCACGTAGATTGGTGGAAGGTTGGTTGGTTGAAACGATATCGTCAGATAATTGATGCGCTGAGTGGGACCCGCTAAGTTAGTTGAACACGAGGTGAAGGAACCCCATCCGGACGGATGAACATGGAGGGTCAAGTTGGACTGCCTCGACAACGTTCCAGGCGAAAACCCCACGGACAGCACTTGCTAGAACGATGGTTGAACTCGTTCAACCATCGATTCCAACCGCAACCAGCCTCACCCGAAATCGCCGGGTCTTCAGTACGCTTTCGATTCCACCAAAAAGAGACCGCGCCTGAACTCGCTCCCCTTTGGGACGCGTGCAGAAATAACCGCATTTACAACCAAGCCCTCATCTGTCACAATATCTCTGCTGTTGTGGGGACAAGGTCGTTGAACCAACAGCCTTTGATTTTGATTTTGATTCTAGGGTTTGAGTAGTTTCGCGCTCGATTAGTGATTTTTTGTTCATTTTCGGAAGGCCGGGGTCAGATTCGGAACCACGGGATTGAAGTCCCTCCGCAATTTTCGCAGGTTGTTCTCGTCCGAAGAAGACGGCGATGCATCCTAATTTTACGGGTAGTCCGTAGGCGCCACAAGTATCGATGCGCGGTTCGACGGGCGGTACGTCCGATGTAGCGAAATTCCTTCAAACTTTGTAGTGTTAAATTCGATGGCTTCGTGGGGTTCTCATCGTCGATTCGGTTACATTTCAAATGAAACAGATTTCTCTTCACATGTTTAGCGCTAACGTCCTCATCACGGCAACTTCTTTTGATACAAGCGAAAAACACAAATAAGATGTTACCCAGACGTTGGGAAACCTGCCACGTAGGCGCACTTGGCCTGTAAACCATGAAGAATCAGTAGGAGAGGGTTGATTTGACGTTTGATTCTAGGAAACCGAGAAGGCGCAATCGCAAACAGTTGAGAGCGCTCGCCAATCCATTCACCGTGTCGCCACCCGCGTCCAGCTATTGAATCAAAATCAAAATCAAAGTCGCCGGTTCAACGCCAAGGGCAAGTCCTCAACGACACCGTCGTGAACACAAATTGGCGACGTCACGAGCCTTTCCATAAATGAAGTCGAAAAGCGACGGAGGCATCGAAGAGTCTTAGGAATGTTGTGGACTCCAAAGCGTCAGATTAATAATGTAAAAGAGGTTGCGCAATTACTCAGCTAACAAGCAGTTTACCCACCTACATTGATCTATAACCATGCAAACCATGAAAACACCATTTTATAAATCCGAGTTAATAATCCAATCCTAACTAAAACAAACTGGCCTCATGTTATTCCAAATCTGGAATCCTTTGCCAGTATTCTAACTTATATTTCGAACATTGCCAAAATGTGACCTCAGTTGCTCTTTAATGAGACGTTTATGTTTATGGCCAACTTGTCTCAACATCATACAATTTTAGCCATCAAAAAGAACTAAAATATAATTTACATATGTTCATACCTTTACTTACTTCCTTGAACAGACGCCATATCAACAAGATTCACAAAACTTGTCACCAAGAACACAAAATCAATGCCAAGCTCGTCCCACGCGTAAGTAAATGAGCATATGGGAAGGAAGGTCGAGGGTAAGATCAAATTGGAATGAAATTAAGGGATTTTTCATGTTGAGTGCTGAGGAAAATGGCTTCAGGTCGTGGCATAATGGAGGAGTGTGCATAATGATTCATTCCTTTATAATGACTTACAACAAAGAATAATACGACCCAATACAAACTAAACTGCTTGGTAGGAGAGATTGAAAAATATCCTCTTTGTCTAATTTTTGGATAAAAAACAAAAAACATGATAGAAATAAATCAAACAAAGATATCATGTATCACATTGCTTTCATTGTGTAGCAAAAACGTCCAAACATCCAATGGGTACAACATGCTTGTAGTTGCTATGGTTATAATTATTTCAACTATTTACCACAAACTTCAAGGCAATGAAGCACATATTTCAAGGGGATAGGGTCCAATAAATATATAAAGGTTTGATTCTAATTTGACTCTAACTAAGAAACTCTCTCTTTGCCAAGATTATGGAAAAAGGAATGTCGCGTGAGTAAAATGGCCTGAGAAACCTCAAGTTCAGAAGAAATAAAATAATACATAAACGCATTTCTATAGCACATAAGCTTATTCGGTTATTCTTAAACTTTAAGCTCTGTGACCTGTGAAATCCCTATCCATTCAAAACAAGATTCATCTCAACGCAAGCATCAATGCAAGATCCCTCCCTTGAATAATATTATAATGCTCTCCATTTTGGTTCAAAAATTGGCATTAACGTTGTTACATAGGCGTAAGTATTGGACCTCCATAAAAAAAGGATATCCCTTATAAGTTTAACTGTTTGCCCTCAATAAAGAATATGCTCAGGAGAAATTTTTATTACATTAAGAGAAAAAGAATGGTCTATGAGCTGCACACCACCTAATTCGAAGAAAGCGAGGATATCTATTAAAACATATTGTGAGCTAGCAGTTCAATGCGCTCTAGAGTGAAAAAAATATGACAGCAAAGCCCCTTAAAATCTTGGCTGAATTAAACCTCAAAAAATCTACATATAAGCTCACTCTATGTACGATTTCATATCATAATGTTGATATATGCATTGAATTTATAACAAACCTAAGGATGAGATCCAAGGGCTTGGTGAAACAACTCTACAAATAAGAAATGATGTGAAAAAAAGACCAATAACTATATAGTTTTGTATGAAGACTTTCTTTACCCTCTTATTAGAAAAGGTTGACGGCCTTCGGTTCATGAAGGTGGAATGTACTCCTCCAACTCTCCCTTTTTTAACTACATGCCTAACGAGGAGGAAATGCATCACTAATCATTCAGTTATCTCACCTACCACTACCTTCATCTTATGTTCTCCTGCGCCTCCATCCTAGTCAAAACAAAAAAAATTACTCCCCTCCCACTCTTTTCTCTTACAAAGATGGCACCAGAGAGGGGAAATCCAGGTGATACTTCCTTCTCCCATCCTCTCATGCACAGCAGTGCCATAAAAAGGGTGTAGTAAAGCTAACCATTCTAACTCCCTTAAGGCACCAATGATTTTAGAGAGGGAAAAAAGAATGGATACTCCCTTCTCAATCTCCTCTCACATAACCACGTTGAGAGAGAGAGATATCAATAGAGAGAGAGAGAGAGAGAGAAAGAGACAAAGACAGAGAGAGAGAGAGAGAAAGAGAAAGAGAAATAGAAAGAGAAATTGATAGAGAGAGAGAGAAGGGAAGCTTCTTATCCTCCCCTTCCCTCTTGTGCCAATTCCATAAGGAAAGGGAGGAGAATAGAAACATAATCCATGTTTCATGAGGTTTTTTGTTGGTACGAAGGAGGCAAGGACACCAAATTCCATATTCCCACCCACTTAGGGAATAAAAACCTGAATTCTCCCCATCCCTCTGTGGTTCATCCCGTCATGGTTACAATGTGCTTTCCCTGCCCACTATTGCATCTGAACATGCAACGTTAGCTCCAAAAGAAGATAAGGGAGGAGGGACAGCCATAAGGGGAGGAGGGAAGGCCCTTAATGAAGGATGCAAGCATCTTCTCTCCACTCTCCAAACATCATAACTGGTTTTCCTTGAGTGGAGTTGCAATAACACACATTCATGAAACAAAACTCCTTATGCATGGTTCATTTCGTTAATTCTCATCAAACATGCATTGCTGGTTTTTAGTTTTTGAAGTTGGATTTAAATTCTAAAACTACAAGTCTTTTCAAGAACACATCAGATAGGCCAATAAAAACCAAGGATATTCTCCTACTTTAAATCGTTATCTATCACTCAACAAAACTCAGAGCACATTTTCTAGAACAATATTTCTAAAAGCAAAAGAATACATATATAAAAATCATTGTTTATTAAAATTCAAGTGTAAAATAGAGAGGTTCTAGACTTTAACCAAATGTCCCTAATTTAGCACAAAGTTTCTGAAACGACAGAAACTACCATTGAAATGGAAAAACACCATGTTTGGGATAATCTAGTATGCACATTTCTTTTGACAGCTTTCATCAACCAATTATACACCTATAAAACACCTAGGGAAATCGCGTTTTAATTTCTAATTGAACATAATGTGGATTGCATTTCAAGCATGTTGAAGATACCTAGTACTTAACAATTAGTCACACGATAAACAAGCATTCTAATCACACATAAGAGATATATGCTGATCATTCTCTTTATTCATGCCTCTGACAACTTCATAAAAACAAAGTATTGATCAAACCAATTTAATTAGTTTACATTAGATGAAAATTGAAACCAAAAATTATGTTTAAGAGACCATGGTCTTTTAAACTCATAGTGTCAAAACTTATAACACAAACATTCATTATACCACCTTCGTGGGAACATAATTAACCACTCATACTTTTTCAAATAACAAGCGAAGTGATAATAATTTGGATTTTTCTAACTGCTAGTGTGATTGAAGAGTGCACCTCAGTCATGAGCAAAAAATCATGATTTATGCGTGTGTCTATAGCTTCACCCACCAATGGAGAAATTCCACTATTGACACAATAATCTATCATCCAAGAAAAACAATTCATTTTTCTACTCAAAAGAAGATTTTTAATCATTAAAGTGAGGAACCTGTCTTATAACCCATGGTTAAACATGCAAATTGAATCACAAGCGCTCAGTTTGAAGATACTACTGATGAATTATAGGTTGCGATAGCAATGTGCATCACGATAAAACCTGGACAAAATTATTAAATACACCACAAGCAAAACTACTAGTGGAGCAAAATTTGAGTTGGAAAAAACCATTGATGAAACAAGTTATATTGGAATGGATATAAAAAATCCCATCTCCAACAAAACATTCAATTCAACAACATTAGTAATACAAGTTGATGTTACATTCAACACTATCTCATGGAATGGAATAACCAACCAAATATCTAAACAGTAAAACAAATTTTCAATTCCTCTTTTAATGTCTGTGCCAGTAACACAACTTGCACAAATGTAAGATGTAAAAAACTATGAGTGTTTCATATATGACCAATCACCTCATCCCTAAAATTCTGTATTGACAATTGTATTGAGAAGTGAACATATTAGTGACCATGGACTTCTAAAAAAAACTAGTACATAGTACATATAATCAATGATAAGTAACACCTTATGTAAGGAATGTATCTCTAGACTCAAGTGACATGAATTGATGTTAATGATTTCTTAGCAATGTTTGCACACAAGAATACACTCTTTGATACACCAATTGTCGAGTGTATGAATTTAGGGTGATTAACCATAACTCGAAGTGATGGGTGTCTGACACGCACCATTCCAATAACAAGCTCACTTCTACCAAATAAGTATGATGTGTGGCATTTTAAATGGATTTCCATCACATCCTTTCAAAGGAATGACACATTTTCCTCCCAAATAGCTTTCCATGCCAATGCATTGGTAAGAACACTTGGCATGCCAATAATGCATTTTTCATTACATAAAGAATATTTCTTACTAACTGCAAAAATTTCAAAATGATAGTAACCTTTTAAAAGGACTTAGAAAATGTTTAACAATTGTAAGCATGAATATCATGAGCCACATATGAAAGTTATATGGTTTCACAAAAATGGGGTGAACACGTTTGTAGACAATTCTATCTAGTTTTAATATTTGGTGAGTTACAGATACATAAAATAAATCCTTAGTTAGTGAAACTGCCAATATTCTCTAGAAATATGGAAACACTCATTTAAACAACTTTTGATATTTGAGAACCAATAGGCATGTATAACTTTGATGATGGACTCTGTGAACTTAGAACATAATAGCGGATACATTCCACCATACCCGTGCACGTCATATGTGTATATGAACCCAAACTCTTTTGTAATACAACCTCGAGAATGGAATAATATGTAAAATATTCACTATTTCCACATGCAGCACGGCATGGCCATACATTTAAGAATTCGAAGCCTTATACAATACAAATCCATCCATTTCCACTATTTAAATCATGTGCACTAAAAAAAAACACATTATTCACTTGTCAAAGATGATGAAATGAACCATGGTCATTAACAAGGTGACTCATGTTTGCATTTGGTGGTATGCCACTTAAACCATGGCACCTAAATTACATGCATGGAATGCCCAAGGAACTCGTCCAAATATCTACGTGGACAATTTCTAGCAACGCTTTGTTAAATAAGCTAAAAGAAGTAACAATCCAACAGCTAATGTAACATCAAGAAAGCAAAAACATGAATCAATGTTTCACAATGATTTCAACCAACAAATAAATAACACATGTTCTTCATTAATAGTACAGCCTTTTCAATAGAAGAAATACGTCTATTTCATTTCCATTCCTACACTCTACAAAAATATGATCATAGCAAGTGTCTGCCTACGAACAAGCCATTTTGTGGATATGCAATGTATTAGAGATGATGTGATTATTCAGTTCAAGTATCCCGATAAATACTTTCAAGGTAGAATAGTTATTCATTCACTTGGTAGATTTTTGAAAAAACCCAACATATCACACAGTATGTGATGGATACACATCATGGTAATATAGTGTCAACAATTATGACAAAAACGAACCCAAAAAAGAAACATTGATGTAACATGAGAAAATAAATCATGTGAACATCTTAATGATGGGTAACTCATTTAATATGTGTCCTTCAAAACTTGAGACCTTTTATTGTGGTGGAAGCACATGACACATGAAGCCCTTTCCCTTATGATTTAATAAAACAAGAATCATTTAGAAGAAAATCTTGAACATACCTTCACACCGTTAACTACCTGAGAAAGGAACATGTTGTGGACATCTTGGAACAAAATTTCATAACCAAATATCCCTCATATCATTTCATCAACGATTAAGTAAGATAATATTTTTTCTAAGAACAAAAAGAGGGCAAACCGTTTTTCACTAGAGAATTCATAGGATGATATGATATCCAGTGTTCCACTCATGAGATCACTTGATAGGTTTTGCAAATTCTCAATCAAAGCAACATATGAATGCTTTTGAGAGGTGCTATTCCAAAATCAATCCATGAATGAGATCATGGGGGAAATATTTGGTAAAGACAAATTCATAATCATGCTGCTTTTGGATGAGGTCAATACATATTCCAATCTTTAATCTCAACTCAAATATTTAAAAGATATGTGAATCTCAAATGGATGTGAGTAGAAGCACTTTTTTAGTCATTCTACACCAAACGTTTGGATGATGGTTGAGTCCATGATCATCTAGGTCAATGCATTGTCAAGTTTGAAAAAACATTATAAAACAAATTACGTGATTTTAATAACCAATGTACCATGATGTGAATATCATTATAATGTTCCCAAAGGAGATCAATTGTGCTAAAACCTCTCTTACTATCTAGGTGAATCTCAAACCTCTGCTCAGATTAAATTATCAATTCCATAGGCCAAATGAAATTAAAATGAGTAGGACCTTCAAACTCGTAAGGGTTGAAACATATCTGAAAGAAAAAACATAAAAATGAACCCATGGTTCTATTGTTTGGTTGGTTTCTCGATCTAGTATTCTAGATATAAAAAACATTTCAATGAGGTACCTCTTCGAAAGAATATCATAGCACGAGAATATGTACATCTGAAATACAAAACAAAAATTTCAAACTAAACATTGTTTGGAAAGAGGTTAACAGAACTCATTGCAAAGACCCTCCTTGAAAAGGAGACATTGGCTTCAATACTTTTGAATTCTAAACAAATATGAAATGTAAATCAAGAACTATTTTTCTATCTAGCAACTTCAAAAACTCCAATTCATTGAACCATTAACCCGCACAAGGCATCCACCATCATCTGGTACACACATGGAGTGGTTATTTAGTGAATACACGCCAACACTAATGAAGATTTCAAAATTCTAACATGTCCCTTATCTAGAGGAGAATGAAAGGAAGTTTCCATCAAGACCATTTTTCAACATTGAGAATCAAATTATTACAGGGTTGAATTTAGAAAATGTTGACAAATAGAAAGTGATGCAATTGGCTAGGTTTGGTGGTGATTGAATAACAAGTGAATTTGTTCATCATAAAGAAGGTGAGTATTGTTGGCTGGAGGAATAAAAAATTCCAAGCAAGATATTTCCACTTGATTGGTGACGTACACCATCTACGAACAGCAAATCTCGGCTTTACATGGGGAGTAATTTATGCATCTATATTAATTAGAAGATATAATGAAAAGTTTGGTTAGAGGACTTTATTTGAACACGTTAAAACAAAAGCCTATCCTTCTAGATTGCTAAATTTGCATCACATAATTAATTTGCATAATACCTCAATAGGAGTCCCATAGGTAACAAGTGCTACATAAAGTGAGCTTTCGTATAGAGCCAAGAATATTTCAGTTTATAACTTTCTTCTTATTTTAACATGAGAGTATAAGTACCAACATCATGAAGGAGATTAGTATCCACAAGAACATGGTTATAAGAACTATTAAGTGGGAACTTAACTTACAGATGGATTAAACAAGGCTATGAAACACACATTTTCACATAATTCAGAAAGCAATAATGAAATTAAACCACTCGAAGGTTTCTAGTCCTATAACATGAAGAGCCTTGATGGAGGGGGTGCAGATGAATGTTTGTGCAAGGCCATAGCTCGTGGTTGGGGAAGGAGATTTTTGAAATAGAGTGATCACTTGATGGTGAATATTCATAAGGAAGGGTGTTAAAAAATGAATCAATAAAACGGAAAGGTAGAAAGTTGGCCAACATAGTAGAAAATGAGTGGATGATTGATAATTAAGGAGGAAGGGAGGCATGGTTCTGCTCCCATATCAGGGTGTGAGCAGACAAAAAAATGAAGGAAAAGGAGGATGTACGGGGATATGGGAGAGACAAGGGGGAGAATAATATGGAAGGAATGGTTGGATAAGAAATCTGAATGAATACAGGGAGTAACCAATAATCCTTAAATATGAAACAAGTTTCGTTTGAGAAACTCAAACATGAATTGGAAATTCAATCATTTTTCTAGTTAAGGGTCTTATTTTATACATCCTTCCTTACCATGTGCACGGTTTGAAACATACTTCGTTTTCAGTAGAATGTCTCATCTATCATGTTCTCCATCACAACAAATTGACCTAAAAAATGGTCATATTATTACGTTTTCATGAAGCAATGTTGCTTGACCAAAAACAACAATCCACTTATATTTACTAAATGGTTGAAAAGGGAAAACCATGGAACAAAACGAATGGGTCCTCATGGACACAAGCTCATGCCTAAAAATGTTCCATAAAAACACGACCTGAACAACAGCTACCATCAACACCCTTAAAACAATCAGCCGTTTGACTTGGTACTCAAATCCAGATCCTATTGAAGTACTTCTTTGACCTAGTGAGCTTGGCAGTTCTGCCATCATTGCTTGGAGGCGCCCTGACCTCTTGAAGGCCTCTAACCTACAAGACACGCCAAGAAATGTACCTCAAGGCTAGGAGCCTAGCAAGGCGTTATGCACAGCTTGCGCTAGAAACAAAGTTAGAGAATGTTGCTGTACATAAGGTGTTTTGATTCTTATACTTAGCATCTCTAAACTTGCACTTGTATTTTCATAATGCATTCAACTTTCCCCACAAAAGAAACAATCAGTTCATTCCTTCCGCTTTGCACTCTTTTAATAGCATGTAAAAGTCTAGCTCAGCTCTTCAAGGTCTTAGCCATATAACAAGGCCTGATCATCCTTTGTTGTGGTTGTGCAAAAATCTAACATGGTATGAAAGAAGGTTTGTGATTTCATCTAGCACCACAGCAGTATCCGCATGGTGTTTTATTCATGGGGACGCTCTCCACCGGTATAGTACAGGGGAGTGGCAGTACCAAAGTTGACGCATCTGACTAACAGTTCATCTTGCACGTTGCACAAGCACAAAGGTTCTCATGAGTAACATGAAACCTGAAGATCCAAGGGATGGTGTGTTGCATTTTTTACGCATTGGTGATAAGCAAGGAAGCCATGTTGCAAGTTACGCACAATGCCAAGTAGCAAAGGGACAATGCTGGGCAAAAAAGGCATAAACAATGGAGTAACAAGAAACATTGGCGTGTCAAGAGAATGCAAGAGGCATTGAAGCAAAAGATTGGCGCCCAAGACCTCCTTTGACAATAAGAACAGCTCACTCATGTTGCTCAATTGTCACATGCGCACCATTTCTGACAGTAACAAGTTGATTTAGTAGCAAAAAATGCATAATTCAACAATAACATCAGATGCTTTAGCAGAAGTTGGCCTTTTATCAAGAAAAATAACAACAACAGTAGCACATGCAATAGAAGAGGGTGCAAAAATAACACAGCAACGGTAGATGGAATGGCAACAGCATTCAAAAGCATTATCAGCACGTCTACCTCAAGGAAGTCCTCCACATGTCATGCAACCAGCTATCCCTCATCAGGTACAAAATGTAGCATCTTCTAACAGAGGGATGCCATAATAGTTTGTGGCATAGCCCCATACAATTCCATTGATACCACATGCAAGCATTTCAACAGGCTTAACTGGCACCCATCGCGAAGCATATATAGACCAACAAAAAAGAGCTAGAGCATGTGTGCCACTCGTTTAACTGCATGTAGCCATACCCATGATTGAGATTCCAATGCAAGTCTAAACAAAGGCGTAAGCAAAAACACCATTTCTAGTCCTAGAAAGTATAGTATCAAGAGGTTTAGCATCATTGCAACTGCACAAAATCAAAGTGGACAAATTTGATGGCACAAAATTCCCGCAGTTGGCCCATATGTTCAAGCAAGTCATCGAAATCCATAGGCTTTGGGAGTTCTACAACAGGCACTATTCACCTCCAAATCTTGGACTTCCATCACAAGTAGTGTCCAAATTCATGTACTTCACCAAAGCTACATACATGGTTCTGAAAAATCAAATGAGTCCTTGCATTTAGCAAGCAGTTTGGATGTTTGAGAACTTGGCTGAACCTCCCCATCATGCTTGGTCCTACCTGCAGCGAACCTACATGTCGAGAAACTCCACCTTCAAGTCTCACCTCCTAACCAAGCCATAACACATAAGCCACAGCAACTTTGAAAACATAGAGGACTAAATCAACAAAGTTAAGACCATGCGTGATTAGCTTGCCATAATGGATACTCCAATCTTGAAGCCCATATTTGTGACCTTCCTCCTCAGTGGATTCACGGGCGATTGGGATAATGTAAGGCATGTGCTGAAGTTCAATCAAGAGGCTCAACTAACAATGGTGTATGTGCGTAACCTCTGCTCATGGAGCAACGCAACTTCAAGCTCACAAAGGACAAAGCAAGTTTATGTCCAAAAACACCTTTTTCAGCAGCTATTACTGACCACTTCAACAAAACTTAGTTCTTGTGGAAGAGCCAACCAAAAACAAAATTGGCATCCTTCGGTGCATCAGCCCAATCTTCTCCAAATGCCAGCAAGCACAAATCCTTTCGCCAGTAATCATGATCATTACCTACAATTGAATGCCACTATTGTAGGAAGATTGGCCACATGCAAAAAGACTAGAAAAAGAGGATTGTGGATCAAGAGCAGGCAAGGTGGTAGAAGGGTTATGAGGAGTAGAGGCCAGGAGGAAAAGGGAAAGAGAAAAAAGAGGATGAAGGCAAGGAAGAAGAGTCTCAAGAGAGAACTGAGGAGAAATGAAAAGAAGGAGGCAAGAAGGAAATTTATTACTCAACATCCATGTTCCACCTCTCAGATGTGCAGAGAAATGGCCTTGTTCACTCACCATATGTGTGCTACCTTGGCAATGGTTGCACATCACTCATCACCTTTGACAAGACTTGTCTTTAAGATCTCCAACCCAGCACTAAAGGTTTTGTCACCGTCACCTACAACCAACAAGGACTAGTACTGGGAAATGACAGAGTGATAGTTGGAAGGAACAACAGAGCTATGGTGAAATTCAGAGATGTTCTCTACAACCCTGAGATCACCGTCCACTTTCTTCACTAGGACGGTTCATGAAGAGGGGGCCTCACATAATGAGCAAGGATGACAGCATCATCCTTGGGAGCCTTGAAAGGGATATTTTCACTGAAGGACGTCCCCATCCACATGGCATGATTAAGCTTGATTTCATCCCACTTTCTGTAGCAACTCAAGACACACCCTCCAAGTCTACATTAGTCTACAAATGCACATATCTAAATGTGGCACAAAAGACTTGGTCACATCAGCAATCAACTACTTTGGACCATGAAGAAGCACTACTTGGTTGAGGGAATCGACATCAGAGATTGTAACAGCAAAGGCACAGCAAACCCTTGTGAAAGCTGAGTAAAGGCAAAGATGCCACGACAAGAGTTTCCTCTCGCCATCAAGTGTGACATCTCTCACAAGCTCGAATTGGTCTACAAAAATACTTGTGGACAACTACAAATGGAAACAATGAACTGAGGTCATCAATACTTCCTCCTCTTCAACAATGACGCAACACACTTCACCTCGTGCTATG
This sequence comes from Penium margaritaceum, assembly GCA_023375785.1. Taxonomy (NCBI): domain Eukaryota; kingdom Viridiplantae; phylum Streptophyta; class Zygnematophyceae; order Desmidiales; family Peniaceae; genus Penium; species Penium margaritaceum. The sequence goes on from SZWC01000434.1 coordinate 246,037, forward strand.
CCCTCAAGACATACAATGACACACTTGCACACTTTTTCAAGTGTCTTGCCATGACAAAGAGGTATAGCAACAAGAAACTGTAAGTCCTATGCTTTGATAATGTTAGAGAGTTTACTGGCTCTGAAATCATGTCACAAATCGATGACATGGGCATCATGCAACAATTTATGGTGCCGCATTCAGTACAACAGAATGGTTTCATAGAGCATGCAAATCGTACCATACAACAGATGCTAAATTCAATGCTCCTAGTCACCCAACTAAACAACACCTGGTGGCCCTACGCACTGAATCAGGTCATTTAGGTACGCAATCACACACCACACACAATTCTTCCAGACATGAAACCATTTTAGGATTGGCATGGAGACAAGCCAGAAATCAAAGCGCTAGGAACATTTGGCTAGATAGCACTTGTTCATGTGCTAAAAGAGCAAAGAAGGAAGCTGAGAAGTAAGGCATTCTGAGGGGGTATTCATTCGCCAAGCCTTGAACATCAAAGGTTGGGTGTTCTTTGTAATGGTCTCATAGTACACTATTTTCAGTCATAACACCATGTCTTCTAAGAATATTACACATGCATCTTGGGTGGACAAGCGTGCAAAAACAATTCATGTGCTACAAGTTTTTTAAGACTTCTACCTTGTATCATTGGTGGAAGAAGATTCAAGAGCAAGCTCAACTCCACCCACCTTTCTAGATCTCATTGAAGTGCATAAGGAGACAATGTGCATGCGTGTGCCCATCAGTGCTTTCCATCTTGAACGCCCCACCTTGGACCAAAATCATGATGATGTACGATGTGTTGAAGTGGATGTGGAATAAGCGCATCATAGTCAACAAGCGACAAGGGAAAGACAGCCGTTGATTGCTCTGAGGGGGTGGCATTTCACATGCCTCTTGCAACATAAAATGGAGCAAAAGAAAGGGAATGATGAGACAGAGCATAACCTTTCCATCACAACATGCTCAGTCTACAAAAAGGACGAGGTTGTCCTTCGGGAATTTTCTATGACACAACTAGGAGCACTTCTTTCACACCAAGTGAAGAATCTCCTACCAGAGTCTAAATAACCTTAAGAAACTCTACGTGGAGAACATGCTGCATAGTGGAAAGTATTATTGGATGCGACATACAATAGTCTAATGGAACAAAAGACGTAAGATCTCACAAGGCCACCACCACACTCACCACCTGTGACGGTAAAGTGGGTGTTCTCGGATCAAGACAAAGACTGAAGGCTTAATCAACAAGTTCAAAGCGTGTCTGGTGGTAAAAGGCTTAATGAAGGTAGAAGGCAAGAACTTCTTTGAGACCCATACACCTGTAAGGCGCTACACAATGGCATGCATCATGCTCGCTATTGTAACTATTGAGGAATACTTAGTGCAGCGGTTTGAGGCAAATAATGCCTTTTTGCCTTCATGAAATAATCAGAAGGTTAGGATGACGGGAGTAAAAGAGTCATCCTTCTCATGAAGAGCCCCTACGACCTCCAGTAGAGTCCACTCCTCTAGTATAGGAAGTTGCAAGCACTAGAAAAAAACCTCAACTTCAAGCCATCAGCCTACGAGGACCGTCTCTGTCTTCACTGACCCACTTTAGATGGGCGTTTTGATTTCTACGCACTTGTGTACAAGAATGGTATCCTCATCATTGGACCATTTGTTAAGTTCTTCCAATCAATAGCTATAGCAGTGGTCAAAGAGGAAAACATTTTCCTCATAAAATTCTTCAAGTACTACCTTACCATGAACATCAAGCGCAACCACGACTTGCACTTTCTGGAGTTGAGCAAAGACCTACTACACCCAATTCTCTTGATGCTTTGACTTTCTTGGGCGGCATGTGCGTACACTGTTGACCTAGCAACAATTGACCAATCACAGAGAAAGGGGGAGGAGTGAAACATATTATCAGAACAATGTTGCATCACTCAGACACGCAGAAATTTAGACAAATCTTGACTTATAGTATGCTATGGGCAACCTTGCACGTGGGAATTTGTTCTGCAAAGATCTTGACCGTGAACTCATGTTCATGAGATCAACAAAGGATGGAGCATTGAGCTTCGGCAATTCCAAGGAATTGGAGTTGTAGTGATTTGTTGACTAGGATTTTGGATGCACATATGAGGATTGGCACGACACCACTAGTCCTTTGTGCCTTCTATCTAGTGCAGCTATGTCATGGTGTAGCAAGTGGAAGAACATTATGACACTCACCTCTATTAGAGCTAAGTAAATTGGAGCTAATTTTGTTGCACGGGAAGGTATATACTTGCAAAACCTTTTTAATAACATCGGATTTCGGTAGGAGGTTCCCAATGACAACAAGTTTGCAATCTACATTGCCAAGTCAACAAAGTTCCAAGAACGAGAAAAACACATCGACATACGCAAACATTAGATCCAATCAAATTTCCTTGACATGACCTAAACACATGCATGAAAAGATCTAGACCGTGCCGTCATGTTCATGAGATCACCAAAGGACAGAGAATTGAGCTTCGGCAATTCCAAGGACTTGGAGCTACAGTGCTTTGTTGACTAGGATTTTTGAGGTAGATAGGAAGATTTTCAAGGCACCACAAGCCTTTTCTGCCTTCTATTTGGCGCACGTATCTCATGGTCGAGCAAGCAACAGAACATTATGAAACTCAGCTCTGCCAAAGCTAAGTATATCGCAGCTACATTTATCACACAAGAAGCGATCTACTTGTGGAACCTTCTTAACGAAATCAAATTTTGGTGGGAGATTTTCATTGAAAACTACGTTGACAAGAATTTTGCAATCTTCCTTGACAATTCTGCAAAGTTTCAAGGACCAGGAAAACCCATCGACATACGCAAACAATAGGCTCGGTCAAATGTCCTTGGCGGCACAGTCCACCTTGTGCATGTGCCTAGTGCGGAGCAAGCAACAGACTTTAAAACAAAGAGCATTCCAAAAGACATCTTCAACAAATGTGTCATGTAGTGTGGAGTCACATCAAGCGCACTCTTGTAGTATGAACAAAACAGTAACGACTTCATCGACACGGAGAGGTACAAAGTGTACACCCACACTATGTTGCTCAACACATAATAAAAACCTTCCATCATGCTTCATGATGCATGAAGCGCAAGTAGCCACAAGTGTAGGAGGAAGGGGGAGTGAAACAGTGAACCTAGAAGATGTTATTCAAGCTCCTTTGGACACCTTCACTCTATGCCATGGCGACTTTGGATGAACGTTGCCTCACAATTAGACCACGAGTGCACTTTGCAACATGAGAGCAAGCAGCATGCAGAAGATTTTTCAAGGAATAGGCAACAATCTAGAAACGTTACAACAATATTAAGTGTATAATGCATTGAGGAAATTACTCTTAAAAATTATCAAGATGGAGGCCCACAACCATTTGTCCTAAAAGAGGCAACCACCTTTTATATGAAAACGTCAACAGTAAAACTAGATTAAGTAACAATAGCAAGCACCAAAAGCAGGAAAGTCTTCGGTGGCCTTTTTTCCGCAATTGGTTCTGCCAGATAAAGTTTTCCAAAATAATATAAACTGCGCTGTTGGCACAGGAAAAAATGTTTTGAGTCAGTAACATCAACATGACGTGGCAAGTTTTTTGCGCTTGCATTCTGAGATGTCGCCATACAATGGCGCAGTCAAAACGCGGCGTTGAGCTCTTGACTCACATTCAATCGCTCTCACGATAGGCTATTAGCTTGCAGGAGTGAGCGTAATCAGCCCCACATAACGCACGATGTTCCAATATGGAAGCCACAAGTCCACTTGGCCTCAACCAATAGCAAAACAAACAAGAAGTAGCAGCCATCCAAAAGAAGCGCAGACAATTTTTGCAGCAAACAACGCATGCAAGTGGACTGCTGACATAGTAGTCTCCGTACTCACTACATTAGCAAAACCCAACGTGGAGTCGATATCTACACTAGTGGATTCGAGGCTCGCAAAAGCCTGCCACAATCACGACATCTCCTCAACTAGTGGAAGCGATGAAACTCTTTATAGCAGTGCGAAATGTCGAAGCAAGCATGCAAGAGGAGTATCTTATCCAAAGCCTACGATTTCGCACAGAACGAACCAAGCGGCCAAATCCTCTTCTCCAGCATGACCACTTCAAGCAAGAAGACACACTACGAAAATGTCAGCTTAATGTGGAAATTGACAAAATCATTTTCTTGCATTGTTCTGGAATTTTGCACGAAGTTCAAGTGCCAAATGCAAGATACGTGATTTCAAACGGGTACAACATCAATTTATCCTTAGACGAAAAACTCCTGAGTAACAAATGTGCTTGTGAGGGGGAGACAAGGATAAAGGACCATCTCCAATCAAGCAGTAAACTGCATAAGCCGACGAACAATTGCAACATTTTGTGTGCATGCCACCAAATGAGCTGCAAACTTGCAAAAACGGCCTTTTCAACTCCACCTCCAAGTGAGGAGGGGGTGAGAAATTATTTTCTAGCCATTAGCCCAATTGTGTGAGCTTACCTTTGTCCTTAAGAACAAAGGACATCATCATTGGATTTTCCTACAATGAGGAAGCATCTAAAACAGTAGTAGAGAACAACCTTGGACAGATCTTTCCCAGCTGGAGTGTGTACGAAGTAACGTACGAGCTTGGAGAGACCCAACCTTGGAGCAAAGTTTTAAGAGATGCCAAGAGTCAACTGAATCCATATGAAAATTAAATGCATAAATGGAGGAGGTGCTCCTTGTCTCCACAATGTTTACGTAGGAGATCACATGCCCAGACAAGCACACGAAGAGAGAATAAAAAACAATTCTCAGACAATGGAAGCCGAAATCAAGGAGGAGCCGATTTTCTTTTGCCCAATGAAATTATCCAACTACATGCGCGTGGGGCTAGTGTATGAGGCCAGTACTATGCACTGGCCTCATACACTAGCCCCACGCACTGGACCCCCCCCCGTAGAGGAGGAGGTCCAGTTTTCCATAGAGGATAAAATCATGCACTGAGTGCGTGATCAGTGTACTTTTGTGTGGGGAATGAGCGCACTGCCCTCATACACTAGCCCCACACACTGGATCCCCCCATAAGGGTGGGGGTCCAGTTTTCGATATAGGATAAAATCACACACTGAGTGCGTGATTTGTGTACTTTTGTGTGGGGAACAAGCACACTTCCCTCATACACTAGCCCCACGCACTACACCCTCCCATAGGGGAGGAGGTCCAGTTTTCCTTCGAGGAAAAAATCACGCACTGAGTGCGTGATCAGTGTATTTTTGTGTGGGAAACGAGCGCACTGCCCTCATACACTAGCCCCACGCACTAGACCCCCCATAGGGGTGGGGGTCCAGTTTTCCATAGAGGACAAGTCACGCACTGAGTGCGTGATCAGTGTATTTTTGTGTGGGGAACGAGCGCACTGCCCTCATACACTAGCCCCACATACTGGACCCCCCCATAGGGGAGGGGGTCCGGTTTTCCATATAGGACACAATTACACACTGAGTACGTGATTAGTATATTTTTGTGTGGGGAACAAGCGCACTACCCTCATACACTAGCCTCATGCACTGGACCCCACCACAGGGGAGGAGGTCCAGTTTTCCATAGAGGACAAAATCACGCACTGAGTGCGTGATCAATGTACTTTTGTGTGGAGAACGAGCGCAGTGGCCTCATACACTAGCCCCACACACTGGATCCCCCCATAGAGGAGGAGGTCCAGTTTTCCATAGAGGACAAAATCATGCACTGAGTGCGTGATCAGTGTATTTTTGTGTGGGGAATGAGCGCACTGCCCTCATACACTAGCCCCACGCATTAGACCCCCCCATAGGGGAGGGGATCCAGTTTTCCATATAGGACGATATCACGTACCGAGTGCGTGATCAGTGTATTTTTGGGTGGGGAAGAAGCGCACTGCCCTCATAGACTAGCCCCATGCACTAGACCCCCCCATAGGGTAGGGGATCCAGTTTTCCATATAGGAAAAAATCAGGCACTGAGTGCGTGATCAGTGTATTTTTATGTGGGGAACGAGCGCACTGCCCTTATAGACTAGCCCCACGCACTGGACCCCCTCATAGGGGAGGAGGTCCAGTTTTCCATAGAGGATGTAATCATGCACTGAGTGCGTTATCAGTGTACTTTTGTGTGGGGAATGAGCGCACTGCCCTCATACACTAGCCCCACGCACTGGACCCCCCCATAAGGGAGGAGGTCCAGTTTTCCATAGAGGATACAATCACGCACTAGACAGGTGCACTTGAAAACAAGTGCAGAAAAATGCCCCCATTAACCATACCTCCTCACACGAGGTAGTACGGGGCAAGCATCCATACAAGGCTGCTATCCAATAATGTACAGGCACCGGAGAGGTTGCCTAGCACATGCACAACCTCGTACAATAATGTGTGCATCATCAACGAGGCCTCCAATGTTGGAAGGAACTTTCCTTCAATAGAATCCGGGACTATCGGGACCACTAACGATGATGTAGTAGCGGGGACCATTGGGACCTCTACAATCCGGACCGCTTGGACGGTAAACTATGGTATAAGCCACATCAATCATATAAAAGAAGGTTAGTAGCTTCTAGCACTATAAGTCAGTATTTTGGACTACCCCCGAGATAGCTAACATCACCACCCTCGAAAGTCAGCCTTTTGACTTGGTGCTACCATCCAAATCATGCTTAAGTTCTCCTCTATCGACCTCGTGAGCCTGGGAGTTTTGCGAGCTTGGCTAGAAAGTGCCCTGACTTCCTGAACGCCGTTCAACCTTTAAGACACGCCAAAAACTAACCACAAGACTGGGAGCCTGGTAAGGCATTGTGCCCAACTTGAGCCAAGAATAAAGTAAAAGTAAGTTGGTGTACATAATTTCCTGTGAGAACTGTTGTTAGAATCTCTGCACTTGCACTTACATTTTCATAATACAGTCAAATTTCAAAACAAAAATCAGTTTCATCTTTTTTATTTATACTCTATTTACAGTTTGTTCAAGTTTAGCTATGCAAATGAAGGTCTACGAAAGATAGTTAGGCCTACTCAGCCTTTGCTATGTTTGTGATTAAATTTAACAATGTTTAAGTCACAATGTTTCATTTCAATGTTATTCTACATTACATATCTATGATGGAATCCAAGGAATTGCATTTAGGGATAGTGTAAGCTTCTTGAATCATGTTGCAAGACATATATTCGTATGAATTCCATTGTTAAATATTGTTATTAGTTTTCTATTGGTGCCAATCAATGGTTCAACATAATTTCACACGATATTTTTGAAATATTTCACATGAAAACATGCTCAAAAATTTATTATGCAAATTAGTTAGGTTCCATGATATTATGAGTGAGAATCACGATTGAGAGTTAAAATCATGGGCATATTTCTATACTTCCTCTACCATAGAAACAAAGGAATTGTAAAGTGGTTAACATGAAAAAAATCAAAGCTTTAGAAATATGATTAAAGGAAATATAGCAATGGAATATAAATAAAACGTATTACACTTCCTACCATGAAACTATTTGACTTACCTACAAGTTTTGTGTTCTCGCTTTCATGTGTGCTCCAACATATGTTTGACAATTTTGTCATTCATGTATGCAAAATATACACCGTGGATGGAAAATGGCATATGTCATAGGAAATTTCACTGGATTTCATATTTTGAAACTTTTATGTTTGATTAACATAATTCCTTCAAACAATTCATCATCAATTCATCAATTCATCAATTCATAAATTCATGAACGTTAGTTTTTACATGAATTTTTCACCATGAAGATGGGTCCATGAATGGAATCAACCAAAGTGGAATTTAACAATATAAAATTCATTATCAACTAAAGTTAAAATCATATTTTACAATTTGTTCCTAATAGTCATGATGAACAATACTCATGATTAAGATGAAAAATTAATCAGCTTTTTATGAAAATGACTTGATTAAGAAATCATGTCGCATGTCTAGAGAATATTGAAAAAAACAAAATAACTTAAAGGTTTGATTTATAAATGTTTTTTGAATGTTTATTTATAAGGGAAAGGTCATAAATAAAGGATTGCAACCCAATAGAATCCATATGCCTTCTATTAAGCCATAAAAACACATGCATGTTTAGTATTCCGTAAATACATGCTACCCATCAGAATCCATTTGAGTATATGTTTAAAACAAAAGTTTAAATTTATTTTATATATGAAAAGGTTCATTGTATGGTGTAATGTTAGAATGATGACAAAGTCCGTATGTAGGCTCGCCCTTTTTGCAAATGAATGTTGTGTTTGAAGTGTAGAATCAGAATGAGAAACTCTTTCCTATCTTAAAAAATGAACTTTTTTCAGTAAAGCTGTATAAATCATTGTTTGAAACATTCTTCTGATGTATTTATTACAATTTACTGGTGATGGTGATGGAATTTTCCTTGAACATAGAAAACAGATTTTTGTTTATGACAATAGTATCTTGAAGATAATGTAAGCCTTAACATTTTTTATTGTTTTTGATATCTTAAAGCACATTACATTTGTCTTTATATTTATTTTTTTATATCAGCGTAGAAAGTGTAATTCATGCAAAATTGACGTGAAGTCAAGACAGTGTATCTTGTCAGTGAGTTTCATGTTGAAGATATTGGAAGTTTCACATTTTTCCCCCGTTTCTTTTGGATTCATGCATCCACTTACTTTCGTAGTGCTAAACGATTGAAATGCAGAGCTTCAGATACCATGCTGTAATCGCCGGCAAAGGTCCGTCGAATCTGCGGTATCCATCTGGACAGTTGCTTCTTGCTAATACCCGCAGCAAGCTTGCTATCTAGTACCAGATCGATGTATTGCCTTGGGGTGTGTTTGGCGCGGCACTATTTTCAAAACTGTCCCCTAACCTAATCGACCTCTACATCGGTCGCGTGTCTGGTAATCTGCACGACCTCGGTCGATCGTCCGAACGGTGTCCTGCGGACGATCGGCCGAGGTCGAGTTGTTTGCGAGATACGCCGACGAAGTCGAGGTGTTGTAGCTTGGAGGACAGGGACCGTAAATCGTGCCACGCCAACCATACCCTTAGGTTTCTGTGCGTAAAGTTTGCATATTGTCGAATTTGTCAAGGTTATTCAGTCTATTCCAATGCGATTTATGCTTCGCTTGTTACACAACGCAAGCAACTTTTTTTCCGCGGCGCACCTGTCATAGAACGTAGAGTTCAACCACTCCCATTGTCACCCTTCAACATGCGAATGCTAGTCGACGGAAGTTCGTATCCTTGCTATCGGGAATTATCGCACTGGACCTGACAAAGTGCTTTAGGTTTCTGACCGGCGATTTACGAAGAATGATGGCCATGTCCGGTAGCTACCCATTGTGTCCATTTTGATGAAGCAGCTCTATCTTCTGCGAGTGAGAAAGAAACGGCATGGGTTTCAGATTGAGACTCTCCGATTTTCAAATTTCATTTCATGCCCAGCCAGCGGTCAAGTCGACGGTCTGGATCCTACGTAAGACATTTGTTTTCCATCGCTCGGAACTAATGTCCGACGTTCAGTCCTCGTTGTGCCCTTATTGGTTCGGGGCCTGAAGTCGAATATGAAACTGGTCAAATTTGATTTTGTGATGGAAAAGGCCCACTGGGAAGACTCCCAACTGTCGATCGTCAACCTCAAATGGAGATTTACTAACAGGATTCATGTATTTCGTGGCTGATTATTTTTATTCTTCTTTTCGGGGTGACCTTATCGGATCGCTACCAGCTGTAGCCGATTTGCTGCAGGCAGTTCGTAAACTCGGATGATCAAAACCGTATCCGGTGGCGTTTAGCCACCGAAACCAGCGTTTGTGTGGCCGTCTGAAACACTGGCCAGGATAACAAGAATACAAATAGTGGACAAACTTACAACCAATGAGGATTGTGTATCCGGAAATTCTGGTTGGAATGTACAGCTTTGCCCATTGTTCCTTTTTGTCTTTATTGTACGACTGGCAGAATTCGCCACAGTGCAAGGTCAAGCTCAGTGTAGACCGAACGACAAGGGCCACGGCTGGGAATGGGTGAGTGGGAACATGTCGTTCCCACTCACCCACTTTCGTCGGACGACCTCCGTGGATGGATTTGGTTGAGGCGATAGGATGTGTGTGACAGACAACGGATTTTTACCGCTGCTCAGTAATTTTTGGAATATTTTCGAAAAGGGCAGACTGGCTTTTTCGCGGACACCGATGGACTCAAACTACCGGAAAGTGGGTGGGATCGACATGTTTCACCCACTTTCCGGGAAGGAAATTTCTCGGCTCCGTCGTGGATGATGTCAGAAAGTAGGTGAGTCTCGATCATGAACCCGCTCACCCATTCCCAGCCGTGGCCAAGGGAGACTGAAGACTGCTGTGGGATATACACTACGGCAGGTCATTCCAGGGCGCATCTCGAACATTTCGAGTAATGCTGCTGACAGGTATTGTTCGAGAGGACTAGGGTGCGGCTGGTAAACGCTGGAATGCGTTTCTGGGCCACCTCAACGATGGATTCCAGCGATGGGCAGTCGGTCCTGTCCGCGGCGTTTATACCTTAAATTCGTCCATGTGCGTGGCTTGGCCCTCAACGTCGATCCATCCCGAAGGAATATTTTCTCACCTTGTTCAGCGATCCTGGCGGGCCCCACACAGCACACCAATGGCTGAACAGAATCTTCCCAACAATCTCCGTTTCCGCCAATCACGTGTGAACATGCATAGATGGAAGCTCGATGCTTGTCCGCGATGGGAAAAGGATTCTCCGGACCTGACCGCCTTCACCGCTCCTCTGATCGCCAAAGAAAATGATTGGTAGACAGGGTGAGGTGTGTGGACTATGAAAGTCCTCCAACAAAAGGTACAGAGAACTTTCCGATTGCGTTCAACGACGGATTCCAGCGTTTACCAACCGCACCCCTAAAATAGGGAAAGTGTCCACATGCGAACTAGGTTACAAGAAATATCTTAGGTACCCCACCTTTCAGACGAGCTAGCCTCATTCGACCCGACTTGAAAACGTCCATCACCATTCGTTCCGCCGTAAACAGTTCGGTCTCCATTCTCCCCGAATCCAAAACGTAGGTCTCCTTATACCTCTTCTGACGTTTTGACTTCACCATCCGCCCCGTCTGTCGGAGAACCGGCTACGACATACGGACGACCCATTGGGTATGTCGCTAACACATGGGGTATATGATATGGTCTGACGCAAAATCATTATCGACTATAGACGACGGAAATGTTACGTACCAAACTTAAAAGAGTCCCCAATCTTTCGGAGTGGGTATTCCTGTTATTACAAAAACAACCCACCGCGCGTCGAGACCTCGATTTTCACTCCGACATCCAAGAAAAATTCGGCCAACTGCCCTTGCCCTCCTGTGAATCTTTCTGAACTTTCTGAAAACTTCGACCACTCTCGCGAATCCACGACAGAAGTGTCACGGCCTTTTCGTCGACTGCTCGATGCATCAAGACATATCTCAATTTACAAAGATGCATTTTGCATCTTCGCTGTCGCTCCTCGAAGCCCCCTGATTTCTTGGTAGATCTTCTCGAGTCCGACCACTCACGACAAAACCCCACACCTGTCGCTCGACCCAACGACCCATCGACTATGCCTCATTCGTAACTCAACACTTGTGTATATATTTTGATCATTTCGACACTTTTCATCAAAGTACACTTACCGCTAATTATAAATTGCTCAAGTGTCCAAAAGCCAAAATCGTGTTCTGCCTCGCAACTTCTACTTCTTCACCATTTACGCTCCCTTTGGCATAACACTTGGTATCACAGTGCAGCTGTGCTTGACAGGCATTCGATTACTTTACCTATCAGGAGGCCTCCTTTGCGCAATTCGTCAGCTCATCTTGCATGTCAAAACTTCGCAGACTTTGAAGCTACAACGTGAGGCAAGCGGGCACAACCGACGATGAACAACGGGTCTTTGGCGAAGACTTCTGTAATGGAGGAGCATAATGTGCCTATGCATGAAATCCTAAAGCAGCAGCAATGCTGGCGTGGTGGGCCATACGACAGCTCCATCAACCCCTATGGCTCTGACGACCAATACGGTCACGGATCCAACAACGGTAAACCAACCAACCCTAGCGACAGCCTCAATGACGACAGCAACGACAGGTGGCACCGGACGACAAGCGTGGATCAACGAGGAACTGACGAATCGTATCTTCGTGCTCGAGGGGATCAACAACCATCTGCTCCAACAACTCAACGTCGCGATGGAGGCTCTTTGCATCGCAAGCACAAGAGAAGCCGTGCTCGTCAAGAGAAATACCTAACTCTCAATCGAATCCAAAATTCGTCCGGCCCCACAAGAACCGTTCGATCCTGCGAATTCTAAAGGATCAAAGGTTCGGATGTGGCTCACGAGTTTCGAGGTGTACTTCGCCGGTGCTGCGGTCAACGACGAACAAAAAAAGATTGACCGCGCGGTCGTGCTTTTGCGTGATACGGTGCTACGTTGGTGGTCAGATCTAAAGACCGTCTAATGACAGAAGGAGACTGGCCGGACCTCATCAACGACCAACGACACCTATCTGATATCACTGATAGCAGGCGTTCTACCCTTGGAAAGGATCAACCCACCATGGTAAGACGCACTGACGCCACTGATCGACTAGAATGAATTCTTGCGCGTGATGCTCGCACGATTCTGACGACTAAATGAGCAGTCTCATGCGTGGTACAAGCTCCAGCGTCTTCGTCAGTAGTCCAGCGTGGCAGAGTACACGTAAATATTATTTTAGATCATTACTAGTGCATACATCACCTTCGAAGAACTCTGTTTTCACTACAACAAAGGCCTCAAAAAAGACATCCGACGAGCAATTGACATCTTCGGCATCCAAAACCATTTGCCGGGGATGATCGCCACAGCCAAAAAAATCGGCATCGCAGAGTACAACACTCAAATCCGGGAATCCTACGACTGGCGACCTCCCAACCACAATCATTGTGAAAACGGAAATAGCCAGTTTGGGGACTCGTTGACTCCGATTGAAGTGGGTGTCGTCCACCACAGAGATGCGCACACCTGCTATAATTGCGGAAAAGTCCGCCACATTGCTTGCAACTTTCAGAGCAAGGAGCAGGCCAAAAAGGGGGGGGGAGAAGTCGCGGAAAAATAAGTCATAAAACGGTAAAGTGTAGGAGTAAAAGACGCGACTCTTGCCGGTGAAGACCGATCTGTGCCGAGCGATCGTCCATCTAAATGGCCTACAACATTGTAAAGAGTTTATGAGATCTCAAAGTATTGTTTGTGAAAAATAAGACTGACAAAATGCACATATGCATGGACTACCAGGCATTGAACGACGCTACCATAAAGCACCGCTACCCTCATCTCCGAGCTGACGAACTTTTTGACCAGCTCTAAGGGGCTCGAATTTTCACAAAAATCGACTTACGTAGCAGTTGTAATCACATTTGGTGGCGGACGCCGACATCGAGAAGACTTTGTTTCGAACTCGCTACGGGTATTTTAAGTTCACAATAATGTCGTTTGGACTTACAAATGCCCCGGCGATATTCATGGTCGTAATGAACAATATTTTTCGCCCGTACCTCGATGACTTTGTCGTGGTGTACCTCGACGACATCCTGGTGTACAGCCGCATCCCGGAGGAGCACGATGGACATCTTTGAAAAGTTCTCAAAGTTTTACAAAGAGAGAATTTTTTAAAACTCTCAAAGTGTGACTTTGGTTGCTGTTCGATCGAGTGTTTGGGTCACGCTATAAATGGTGGACGGATCACCATGGATAAAAAAAAGTGGCAGCAGTCACTGATTGGCTAACGCCGACCAACATTCGAGACATTCAAGTTTTCCTTAACTTCTGCAGTTACTATCCGCGTTTTGTACGGAGTTACGCCCGAGTGTCAGTGCCTCTCTCTGACCTCACTCGAAAAGAAAATGAGTGGTATTGGGGAGACAGTGAACAAGTTGCGTTCACTGATTTACGGGACACTTTGACCTCGGCGCCAGCCTTATGATTAGCCGATCCAACGGTCGACAATGTCATGGCTATGGACGACTCAGATCCAGCCATCTGCGTAGTCCTCTTGCAAGACCACGGCGATGGCAAACAACCGGTCGCATACATGTCTCAAAACCTATGGGAACCGGAACTCAACTACGCCGTACACGAGAAAGAAATGATGGCGGTCGTACATGTATTTAAGACATGGCGGTGTTATCTAGAGTGCCCCCGATGCATAGTACGCACCGACCACCATGCGTTGAAACATTTCAAGACAGAGCCAAACCTCGATCGACGTCAAACCCGATGGGTTGGGTTCCTTGAATCCGGGTTCGACTATGATATCGAGTACTGGCGTGGCAAAATCAACCCAGCAGACATACTCAGCCGCCGACCAGATCTAATGGCTGAGGTAACAATGCTATAATTGCAGCAAGATCCGTACCTAGAGCGGTTGTTCACACAAGGCTACGACCAACATGGCGGATACGACAAGGCAAAATTCTCTTATGACGCACCTTATTGGAGGCGACAATTCACTCGCCAGGTGGTTATTTCCCTGAATGACGATTTTCGCCGTATGCTGCTCGAAGAATGCCAAGACACAGGTCCAGGTGGACACTTCGAAGAGGACAAGAAGCTAAAGAAGCTTGCAAAAAACTATTGGAAGGACAAGATGCAATCGTACGTGGCCAACTTCTACAAATCCTTTGACACGTGTCAGCAACAAAAATCTCGTCACACATGACCATTCGGAATTCTGCAACCGCTCCCTACTCTGACGGAACCATGGGTTGATATCTCCATGGACTCCGTCACGGGATTACCAGTCACACCCGAGGGATATGACGCAATCCTCGCATTTGTCGACAGGTTTTCCAAAATATACCATTTTATCCTGACAACGACCACCTTCACCGCCAAAGCAACACCATGGCTGTTTCTAAATAACATCATGCGGCTACACGGCATACTAAGAAACATCATGAGTGAGAGGGACGGTCGTTTCACCAGCCATTTTTGGTGCAAACTGATGACTCGCTACGGCAGCCAGATCTAGCTATCAACGGTGTTCCATCCTCCAACCGATGGCCAAACCGAGCGGACCAATCATACGCTTGAACAACTCTTCCGAACAATATGCAAGCCCCATGGGACCGATTGGGCACAAAAACTCCTGACCTCCGAAATCGCACACAATTTGGTGACCTCCACCGGAACGGGCAGAACTCCGTTTGAAGTGGTGTATGGCAAACTTCCCGCCATACCAGCCGGACTACACAGTTGCAACATTCCCGCGGTTGAAGTCCAACGCGGGGAATTCTCCACAATCTGGGAGGAAACATGATAGACATTGCAAGGACGCACGCAATTATGAAACGAGAAGCTGACCATCATCGTAGCGACGATGTTTTTGTCACCGGCGAAAAAGTCCCTCTCAACTAGGCCAACATCAAACACTGCGGAGCCAGCTGGTCAAAGGTCAAACCCTGATGGTTGGGAACATTTGAGATCAAACGCATGCAAACCGCCATGGTTGCGTGATTCAAACTTCCTCACACTATGCAAGTTAATCCGGTGTTCTATATTAGCACACTCACGCACTATAGAGACCCCGGAGAGAACTTCCTTGGAAGGGATGTCCCTCCTCCTCTTCCTGTACAAGTGGACGAGGACACCAAATACATCATCGAGGACATCCTCGACCATCAATGACATGGCAAAACAAACAGAGCATCTTTTCAAGTTGCACAGCTACGACGTCGCGCATAACAATTGAGAATCTTCCGAAAATCTCCGAGACATTGATCACCTAATCGACGGCTACTACCGCTGTCACCAAGCCATATCTGTGTATGCGCAGGGACGTCGTGACTAAAAGGAGGGGAAGTGTAATGTACCAGACAGACACGAGTCCCTAATCTTTCCATGTGAATATTTCTGTTATTACACAAACAACCCACCGCACGTCGCGACCTCGATTTTCACTCCGACGGCCGAGGGCAATTTGGCCAACTGCCCTCGCCTTCGGTGAACCTTCTCAAACTTTCTGACAACTCCGACAACTCTTGCAAATCCACGAAGTGTCACAAACTTTTGGTCAACTTCTTGATGCATCGAGACATATCTTGATTTACAAAGATGCATCTTGCATCTTTCTTGTCAATCCTTGAAGCCCCCCAATTTCTTGAGGGAACTTCTTGAATCCGACCACTCACGGCATGCCCCCACATGGGTCACTCGACAATCGACCCAACGACCCACCAACTATGCCTCATTCATAACTTGACACTTGAATATACATGTTTGATCATTTCAACAGTTATCATCGAAGTAATCTTACCGTAAATTATAAATTGCTCAATTGTCCCGAATTCTAAGTCGTGTTCAGCCTCACAACTTCTACCTGTTCACCATCTACGCTTTGTTCAGCACAACACAAAATAGGGTCTTAGGTTTCAGGTCCTGTGCCAATTCTAATGCCATGTATGTACAGTACAATTTGTGTTTTTAATCATGGTGAAAATGCCGATCCCCCCTGTTTTGTCACCCTTGACCCTCATATACCCCTCCGTCGGATCAATAAGTCCCATCCGCCCCTCCGTCGGAACGAATGCTGATCCCCCCTGTTTTGTCACCCTTGACCCTCATATACCCCTCCGTCGGAACAATAAGTCCCATCCGCCCCTCCTTCGGAACGATAAGCCCCATCCGTCCCTCCGCCAGAATGATAAGCCCCATCTGCCCCTCTGCTAGAACGATAAGCCTCATCCGTCCCTCCGCTAGAACGATAAGCCTCATTCGCCCCTGCTAAAAAATTAAGCCCCATATACCCCTCGATCAGCATTCGACATCGAACCATCCAAAATCATGAAAAATAAGCCTAATGTACCAAAGTTTTATGTTCTGACGCAACCCAACCATCGGAATGAAACCTTACCCTAGACACCTACTACCGAATGTAAATGCCTCGGTCTGCGCAGAGGCTTGACATGGTACCCTAGACACCTGCACCTCCCTACTTGAGTGTGCCGTCGGCCGCAGATGACGAGTGATGCTATTCAAATACACAAAGCGGTACATAATATTGTTGTTTCATTTTCCGCTATCAAACCTGTACGTCTGCTCTGCTTATATAACGGTTTTGATCGTAATCGAGTTCCTCCTCCCTCGTGTACTCACGAGTACATTGAGCAAACCCTCTTTCGACATGTCCCATGTTCGAGATACACGTCCTCTACCACCGTTGTAGCGATGGGCTGGTCGTCCAGAGCTAGTGCACAGTCCTTGGGGAACCGTGACATTCCCCCCCTTCCCATGGATCACGGAACTACGGTGGCCAGGTGGGCAAAAACAAAGCACACATGGGACATCATCAACCCAAAAACACCCACTGACCCATACACCATGTGTTGGCAGTTGGGCATGCGGGCACCGGATGCCCGCCCATTGTACTGCCCACCGAATTGGGAGCCATGGGTGTCGGTTTGGCCAAATCCCTACTCGCGGTTGTGACGATGTATGACGTATGGCTATGCGCTTCATGAAGGTAGCCATCGCTACCTTGTCCTCGGTGTTATTGAATACTATTTGTCTAGCATGTCAGTTCAATTTTCCTGCACATTAAATGTACATAACGCCCTACCTATTTTCATTCAGTTTTGTCAGAACATGGATTGCATGCATTGCATGTAGTGGCTTTTACAAACTAATTCATGAGCAATGTATCTGCCCTAAAACGATAATATTAGGGCATATCCTCCAACATTACTTACGACGGCTGTCATAGGACACACATACTCAAGTACACTACTTAAGCAGAGGCCTACCTTGTGACACATGCTCAGCATCCTTATTGCAGATGCATACAGAGGAGCCTTGTATACACAATACTCTTCACAGGTTAATATGCACCCAAGACAGAATTTATGAGTGCATGTGGAATTCATGTTTTCACTTGGCTAAGGGACCAAGGTGGTGAGATCTGAGACATGCATACGGCTGTAATCATATTTCAAGTTCTTTGTAAGTTCTTCCTAAGTTCTTTGTATCCAAACTTAGGTTATCTTGAAGACATGTGCAAAGGATGACTTGTCCATTCGATTTCTGTTCTGCTTGTTCACAATGTTGGATTGAACAATGAACCTTTTGTGTGTGCACTGAATTCTCCTGTATCATTCAATGACACAAGAGGGAATTGCAAGATGATAGACTTAGAAATGGCGTGAATGACTTACTTACTTATCGATGAAGAAATCATGGATGACTAATGAGTGTAGAGAGTGAAGGTGGGATAGGTGATCTCCTCGAATAGGTCTCGACTTAACCCTCGGAGGAAATGGACAATGTCACACATAGGACACATATGCTTTCCATGGCTAACAATGCTCAGTGTCATAGAGTGTGTCCATCTCACTGTCCAAAAATTCACAGCCATGTCTGCCTCTTGAAATGAACACACCACTGGCCCCTCCCAACATGCAATTCACTTTTCCCGTTCAACCTAACCCTAACCCGTTGCCTAACCCGAAATCCCCCCTTTTCTTTTGAAGTGTGAGTCGCTGGAACGAATGGTCTGCTCAATCTCCAGGGTCCAACATAGTCTCACTGTCTGAAACTTTACGGCCATGTCTGCTTGTTGAAATGAACACACCACTGCTCCCCCTCCCAACATGAAATGCACTTGTCCCATTCAACCTAACCCTAACCCGCTGCCTAACCCAAACCCCCCCTTTCTTCTGAAGTGTGAGCTGTTGGAATGAATGGTCTGCTCAATCTCTAGGGTCCAGCATAGTCCATCCTGCACAAAACAAACTAAACCCATCCATTAGTTGAGCAAGGCAAGGGACAAATAGGCAATGAAATAAGAGAGGTGGAATGCTTGAACACAATGTATGCACAGCTTCACCTCACTTTGCCTCCTCTTGATCTTCTTTATACGTTTCTTGCCTCTCCCTCTCCTCCTCATGCAACTGATGGGTTTGCTCATCCTGTGTCATCGTGTCACCATCATCACCAACTGGAGAGGAGTATGCACCAGAGTCATCACTTTCAAAACCATCATCCTCATCATATGGGTCATGCCTAGGAGGAGCCTCGGGGTCGTACTCCATGTCACCACTGGCATACTCTGCAAGTGGTGGATCCACACTCATGGAGGCATTTGCACGTGCCTCTAGAGCGGCTGTAGCCTAGGCTACAGCCGCAGCTAGACCTCCATCATACTATGCTGCAGCCTGTGCAGGGCTTGGTGCAGGCGAGGTCTTGCACCAGGTCTTGGTATGCCCCTTTTGCCCACAGCGTGGGCAAATGAAGTTCTTCTTCTGTCACGTCGCTCGGTCTTTCCGTGCATTGCGTGGGCGTTCCTTCCCACGTCGAGGTCCCGGTTGTAGCCACGAGGGTTCGACTGGCTCTATGTTCTTCACGACTGGTTAGGGGAGGGGGTTGTTGTATGCCCGACGGAACGCCATGCGGGTGAGACCAGGGATAGCCATGTTCACTGTGTTGATGCGCTTGGTCAGCAAACGAATGCTGACAAGGCAGACCAAACTCCTTCCACCTGCCACAACTGCAAGACTTCTCGACCAAGTCCACCTGCTGTGGATTGTTTGTTGGTCCCTCCAGCGTTGCTGTGTTGGGACCCTCCCCCGTCATGACATAGTCACGTGCCACTGCGTGGTAGTGGAATTGGTCGGCCTGTGCAGGTACCAACGTGTTCTTCACACCTGCTGCCTGGGCACGAAGGGGGCAGAACAGATGCTGCGCAAAAGGATAGACGCTCACAAAGCAGTAGTAGGGATAGAGCTTCTGGTCTGCTACGATTTGCGCGTTCGAGCTCTCCAAGGCATTGGAAGTGGTGTGGCCTCCTCTACCCAAAGGGCAGTGGAGGCGTGTCCACTTCTGAAAAGGCACCCTCCACTACACCCCCTTCCTCCCCCTTCCGCCCAAAGAGGTATGCATACGTCGTCGCACTCACTTGACGTAGGTGGGTGGTGGCCTTCTCCCATTGGTCAAAATTAAGGGCATGTGTACACTTCCATGCCCAGTGGGCGGCCTTTTTTCCGTAGCTTGTGTGCATGTTCTCATGAATATGCCATGCGCAGAAGGTGTGCGTGGCCCTGGTCAGGCACTTTTGCACTGCTTTCTCCAACCCCTTCTCCCTGTCCGTGATGATACAAGTTCCGGCTTGTGCAGCAGTGGGATAGGCAAGTGCTAGCTGTGCGCACAAAAATTCTACCCCTTCTCATCCTCCGTCCGCGCTAGTGCCCACACTATCGGAACTGCATGGTCATTTGCATCAAAGAACTGGGCAAGCAACAAAACCTGCTTGTGACCGTTTTTTAGGAAAGTTGCACCCATGGTCACAACCCGTCCACTGTGTTAAAATCCGATCCTGGAGGTTTTGGAGCGACGAAAGCCCAGAGGAAGGCATCGTTCTTGTCTTTGTGCGCCACAGCGTGTGTACCTGGGTCCACGCGTTTCAGTTGCACGCAGCCATGTGAATAGAAGTATAACAAGGGGTACAACCACTCTACAAAGGGAAAAAAGAAAAGGCCGATGCCCATCTCTTCGACGTAGGAGGGAAACAAGCTCCACTTGTCGGTATTCTTGCCCATCAAATTGTCTTGGGCCCGTGTCTTTGCGCTGCACAGCGTGTTTTTTGACACATTCATGCCGTTCCTCTTGTGCAGAACCTGCCGCAGGCTTGCAGCTCATGCTGTCGGATCACGCTGCAGGGCCTCCGAGATTTTGTGGGCCGCCCACCCCTTCATCCGCACGGGATTGCTGCGACCAATGCTAAGGACACAATTGTGTTCCTCGGCGTAGTGAGACACGGTCACGTGTCCAAACTTGCTCGTCACACGGGCCCGGAAGAGCTATGCACACCCCTCGTTCTTGGCTTCCGTGCACGTAACATGGATTCTTGGAGGCTCACTACAGACCCACTTGAGACGGAAGCGGTTGTCCACCATGTAATCCTCCACAAATGCACGAGCCATATCCATGTTGTCAAAAAAATGCCCTCCTTCATCTCCTTCTGCATCTCCTTCAGCTTCTTCGGGCTGTGACATGGTTCGTTGTCAGAATCAGTTGTCCATGGAAGCGTATAACATGAAAGAAAAGAATTTTATCAACAGTAGGATTACAAAACTGTAGTTGTAACCACTTGGTTGTCTTGTTAACAAGAATAGCAGAGAAATTAAAAACCTGGGACACAAGGTAAAAATTACCAAGGTGGCCATGTGGGAGGGACAGGACGTGATGGTGCCCCATGCTAAACCTAACCGGTCCGTCTTCCCGGACATCAGGGGACCCGAGAGCATGGGGTGGTTCATCACGGGGTTGGTTCTGTGGGAGGGCGTCCCACTCGTCCAACCGCCAGGACCGCCAGTCATCGTTCCAATCCCTCTCCAACCAAAACAGGACATCATGAAACACACTTGTTGTGTCGTTCGGAGGTGGGTTCTCCGGGTACCACCGTGGTGCCGGATCCTGAGCGGGGAACGGATCCTTCTCATTGGGACTTGGTCGCGTGGCAAGACGCCATGCGTGTAGTTGTGAAGCCATCTGAAATAGCGGGTATTTTGTACACAAAATGTCAAACTATACATCCCATCTACCCTCCTGGATAGGCTTACCGGTGTGCTCTATGACTTGGTCCACCATCCCGAGCTCACTTGGGATGCAACTGCAGCATTGGAATGGCTGGAGGCCGCGGTGACGGAATCAACGACGACAATGCGAGACTGAAAGAGACTGGATCAAGCTCATCGGGACCCTGCCGAGATATCGCGTCCCCTAGTCGGACCAGCGGAGGATGGGTTGACACGGAAAATAAAGGACATTTCTTGTATCCTTGCACATATCTTTGTCGTCCGGCGGAATGGATTTGAGACCACCCTTTCTCGTATCCTTTCGCATGCCCATGGGGAGCGGCGGCTGCAAGGATGTGACAGCGACATGGCAACAGCCCCTCTTCATAGGGTGCCGTCGCAGTTGCAAGACGGACAACTGTCACACGTTCATTGGCGCAGTCTGATTGGCCCGCTTACCACTTGCTTAGCTGGCCAAGAAAGTGTTAGGTTCATCAACATGTATGGATGCCAGTGCATGAATACCTGCCAGCCCATCTCCCACGCTTGAGCAGGTGGTGTTTCGATGCTGACGAGGATAGTGTTGACGTTGTTGAAATGACCATGCAGATATTTGGTCAGTGGAATATCGGAAACCCGATGGAAGCATAGGATTGTTGGGGAGGACGAAATACGCCCAACCAAATAGAAGAAGAACTACATTCAACCGACAATTATTTAGTATGTAGGTAATTATATTGTCGCTGTCACATGGTATGGTGTTGTGAGAGAACGTGAATTACGTGTGCATGCACGAAATCAACTGCAAAACCTTTGAAAAGTGAAATAATGTTACCAGGTCACCCTTCTACAACCCAAAATGAACAACATGCCGTCACATAAAGATTTCGACATTTCTGAGGGGTACATGGGGCTTATTCTTCTGGGGCAGGGGCGGATGGGGCTTATCGTTTTGGCGGAGGGGAAAATGAGGCTTATCGTTCTGGCGGAGGGGCGGATGAGGCTTATCGTTCTGGCGGAGGGACGGATGGGGCTTATCGTTCTGACCGAGGGACGGATGGGGCTTATTGTTCCGACGGAGGGATGGATGGGGCTTATTTTCCTAAACGAGGGATATATGGTCATTCTGCCCTTTTAACTAAGTCTATGTCCTTGCCTTCCTCCATGCTGTCATGAAAACGTCCAACATTTGTAATTACCTTAAAAACTACATGGGTTGGCAACCTCTCTAGTGAGTACCCATTCATTTCGACAATGAGTAACATGAACTCTGCCAAACTTATTGGGTTTACATATCCATCCGTTCGCCTTACAAGAGATAAACCACCGGCCTGCCAGAAATAGACATGAACTGGTAGACTGCGGGGTATATCGAGCAGTAGCGTCATGACGCGGGGCAAATGGAGACCCAAATTTCAAAGGCGGGGCGGATGGTGACACAAATGTGGAAAACGGGGGAGATGGTGATGCATTTCTGGAAGTCGGGTATATGACATACGTGAATGAGAAAGACGCGGTACCTCACAAAGTTGTTGACTGAGTTATCCATTGTTGACATGGTGTGCCCCCTGCCATTAGTGCCGTTGATCATATTCCCTGGTTTGACCACCAAGAAGTGGTCGACCACCTTTTCTGATTGAAGATTTGGACTCCTTGGAATGCTCCATACAAGATCGAGCTTTGAATCGCTCAACTTGGGTGAGTATTCAGAAAGATAGCCCCGCCCGAAGATCGGGTGGTTGGCGGGTGGAACATGGGTCTCCGTCATGGGTGACAAGAAAATTTCACCGCAGTGGTCCGAGTTTGTCTCCAACGAGTTCCAAATGTACCAGGGGCATGAATGAAATGACCAGAAGGAACTCCTTGGCCAGAGTGAATTTCTCCTTGACTTCTGGGCAAGCAAAAGGCGCTCCGACGGGGGATCGTTGAAGCGTCTCCTGTTGTCTAGCGTACAAGGCAAGGTGGGCGGCTCCACCAAGGGTTACTTCGACGGCCGTAGCGGGGGCTCTACTGCTCCTATTTGTGAATGCTTGGATGCGTTGAAAAGCTTATATCACAGGCTATAAGGATGTGATGTAATCTCAATATGCTCTGAAACAGAAACATATTTCGATTTAGTTCTACTGAATGCGATGTGTTCTGCCCACTCACATCCGTGATCCTTGTGCTCCACACTCTTCATTATTGGTGTCCATTGGTTGTGCCAAACATTGGTAGTGTGTGTCAGTGAAAGCTAAGCATCCTTGAGGGTGTCCCTACTCCCACTAGTGCCAACAAAGGGTTATGGGTCCATTTGCCTAGAAGGACCCTAGCTCAACTTTCACATTACTGCCACGCGCCATGACAATGACCGAGCAAGAGAGCAGCATGGACATCCTCCCGGTTGACGGGAGGGACTTCCCCTTGTGGAGGTGGACCATGGAGGTCTACCTTGATGACAAGGGACTGCTTGAGCTGGTCAGAGGTGAAGAGAGAGCTCCTACGACGTCCGCGATGGCCGAGGAGGTAGGGTCGTTCGAGAAGCGCAACAACGAGGTGCTTGCTCTGATCGCTACGGCGTTGTGCCCGGCACAACGCGCGCATGTCCAAGGATTTTGTTGGGCATCAAAGGCTTGGAAATGGCTCTAGGACGCACACAACCCATCTTGTCTGCAACAACGTCTCCTCCTTGTCAAACGGACTTTCACTCTCCAAGCCGATGAGGAGACCAGCCCGTCGGAGCTCGTGCAAGAGGTGGAGACAATGGTGTCCGCTGTCATCAGGCGGGATGGGCCATCGACTCCCACTTACAAGTAGGAGCACTCCTCCTGGCCCTTCCTAATGTTTGGGCCTCTATGATCACCATCGATGGTGATCTACGGGATAATGTATTGACGTTCGAAGAGGGGACACAAGTGGTGTGCGACGGGTGGACCAGAACCACCGTGGTGGAGCAAGGGATGATGTTCGCAGCACCAGCCCTGATCGTCTGCTCTCAAGGATGAGAGGGAGATCAAGGGGACGAAGGGACGCGTCCACATCCCACCAAGAAGGGGGAGTGCCATCGATGTGGCCAAGAGGGCCACTGGAGAAGGGACTGCACAAGGGGAGCTGTGGATCTTGCCACGGAGGTGGCAGAAGGGCAGCAGACCAATGTGGCAGTAGCCAACTTCGTACGCTCCACAAGGGGATCTGAGATGGCAAAATCTGGGGTGGGCGAGCAGCAGGCGTGTTTGGAGCGAGGAGGTTCCAACAGGCCCCAAAAGGGGGCCTACTATAAGTGTGGCCAGTGGGGCCTCTCGAAGGCGACGTGCACAGCGGAAGCCGTGCACTCCGACAAGCATGTCAAGAGAGGACGGCATCCCAAAGCAGTCGTCGACACGCCATGCAGTAGTGATCAACCCCATGTTGCGGGAGCTGATGTGGTCGGGGACCACGAGGCATGCCGTGGGCATGCAACCTCCACAACCTCCAAGAGGGAGCAGAAGGTGAAGCAACAAATGGGGGCTGTCGCCATACATCACAATAGAGGTGATGTGCTCCGAGGAGGCAAAAAATGGGTGGAGGAGTCGGTCGGGAAGAAGTGCGCTGTGACGAGGAGGCTCGAAGCACATGTTCTGGCAACGGAGTTGTTGTCCGTGAGTCACCTTGTTTAGGAGGGACTTGAAGTGACCTTCACGAAGAAGGACTGCCTCCTAAAAGAGTAGGACAGTGGGTGTGTTCTGGCACGTGGTACACACAAAAGAGGTGTGTACAAGATAAATGCCAACGTCCTCACGATTAGCAGCCATGACTCCGATGTGGACAGCCGTCGGATCAAGGAAGCAGTTACAACTGTGTCCGAGAGAGGATAACCTGAGGGTACAGTGGGTGGTATGGAGGGCATCATCCGGGCTGGATCGGGAGATCTGGACCAGAAGGCACGCCAGGCAACGGGACGCCGGGTGATGGGTGCACGGCCTCCAAGGGAGGCAAGAGAAGTGGTCCAGGTGGCAGACTAGCCACGGGAGAGCATCAACGGCAGGCGGCCTTGCTCTCATAACGGGCAAACGTGGCCCAGTGCTGCGAGAATGGTCAACCCAAGCCACAAGGCAGGCGAAACGGGCGCTGTCGAGTTCCATGCGGGAGCGGTAGTGGCTGCACGGAGGACCATGCAATAAAACGAGGATGGCAAGGAGGTGCATCCTCAAGGGGAGCACGGGGGGATCCATACCTCGGCGGAAGGGGAGCAGCTACGACAGCGATGTGAGGGCCAAAATGTGTTTGCTCAAGTGTTGGCACAGGGTGTCGGCAAATCACGTGCACAGGACTCCGCCTCAGGGACTGAGGAGAAGGAGAGCAGCGGTAAAGGGTCATTCTCTCAATCGAAGAAAAACGCGCTCCGGGCTGCAGAGGTGGTGGACCGAGACCAAAAGGCGGGCACAAAAGGTGCCGCCAAGTCTCAAAAGGAGGCGTCGGTGGCGGCTCGGAGGAGCATGCAGCAGATTAAGGATGCCGTGAGCAGATGTCCTCAAAGTGAGCCAAGGCGGCTTGGTGCAGCAGCGGACCGGGACCAAGAGCACCGCGCGACGGAAGGCCAGGAAGTGGGTGCACCACAACAAAAATGGGAGAAGGTGGTCCAGAGGGCTGTGCAACAGGGGGAGAGCGGCGGCAAGTGGTTGAGCTCTCCATTAGAGAAAAACGTGCTCCAAGCAGCATCGACGGTGGACCGTGGCTACAAGGAAGGCCGAGAGGGCGCTTCCGAGTCCTATGCGGAGGACCGGGCTGTAGAGTGTGGTCAAGGTGTCTTCAGCTTCAAGTCCTCAAGAAGGAGGGCAAGCACTGAAGGGTCATGCAATGGAGTATGTGACAGGTGTGTTGCCATCTCTAAAATCTACAAAACAGGCAGATGAGGCATGCAACATGCACAGTGTGGGAGAAGGGAGTGGGATCTCCGCTTCTCCACGTTCTCCAAAAGAGGGGGCGCAGGTGCATGGGGAGTGCGGCAAGGGAGCTAAGACCAAAGGGCCGACACCAGATGTCCTGTCCAAGGGGGTGAGGCATGCACGTCTGGGATGTGCGACAAGGCAGCGGTAGCAGTGCAGGCGGCGGCTCAAGGAGCAGTCGCAGCTACAGCACCATGGATCCTGCGAGGCTGGTTGCAAAAGAGGGCAAGCCAGTGCTGGCAGTGCAGGCGGCAACATCTTAGTCAAGACGGCACGCGCAGATGCGGGGGCATCAAGGGCCAAGATCAGCACCAAGGAAGCACTACAGCAAGGTGGGGTAGGTGTGCAGCACGCTGGGCCAAGTTTGCAAGGTGCCAAGTGTGCTGAAAATACAATGGATCCCAAGGCACACTTGGAGGCGCTGGAGGACTCAAAAGGGGGTCCGAGGCCTCTAAAGGCTGGGGAGGACGTCGCAAGGGTTGCGGGTCTCCCGTGTGAGGGGGAGCAGTGTAGCAAGGAGGCGAGTGCTCCCAGGTCATCTCAAGGAGGCTGCTGACTGCCCCGGCAAGCAGCAACACCAACACAACAAGGGTCACAAGGCAGGCCACGAGGGTGTTGTCCAGTCCCACACGGGGGCACAAGTGACAACCGCGGGGAGCAAGGCATCCGCCACTACGTGTTTTGATTGATGCAGGGCATCTGAAGAGAGTTTCTTGCAGTAGCAGCTTGCCCGGGCAGTAGAGCATGGCAGATGTTCAAGGACAGGACATCAAGGCTATGGTGCAAGGGGGAGGTTGTTGACATGGTGTGCCCCTTGCCATGAGTGCCGTTGACCGTAATCCCTGGTTTGAAAACTGAGAATTGGTACAAAACCAGATCTGATTGCAGATTTGGATTCCTTGGAATTTTCCATGCAATATCGAGCTTTGAATCGCTCAATTTGAGTGATTATTCAGAAAGATAGCCCCATCCGAAGCTCGGGTGGTCGGCGGGTGGAATCTGGGTCTCCGTCATGGGTGACTAGAAAATTCCACCGCGGTGGTCCGAGTTTGTCTCCAACGAGCTCCAAATGCACCAGGGGTATGAACGAAGTGGCCAGAAGGACCTCCTTGACCAGAGTGAAATTCTCCTTGACTTCTGGGTGAGAAAAAAGGTGCTCTAACGGGTGATCGTCGAAGCGCCTGCCGTTGCCTAGCGTACAAGGCAAGGTGGACGGCTCCACCAAGAGTTACTCCGACGGCCGTAGCAGGGGCTCTACTGCTCCGATTTGGGATTGTTTGGATGCGTTGGAAAGCTTAGATCATAGGCTATAGGGATGTGATGTAATCGCACTCTACTAAAACATATTTCAATTCAGTTTTACTGAATGCGACGCGTTCTGCTCACTCACATCCGTGATCCTTGTGCTCCACACTCTTCACCATTGGTTTCCATTGGTTGTACCAAATATTGGTAGCACGCATCAGTTAGAGATAAGCATCCTTGAGGATGTCTCTACGCCCAATTGTGCCAACATGCACTACTCGTAAGTTTTCCTAGATTTTTTTACACGTTGCTTGCAATAAATCTTGAATTCTTCAATATTGAAAGCAGTTTTTGGCTCACCAAGTGCATGCATCTGGTTCGAAGCTCCTTCCTAGTGTGTGTTTTTAAACCTTTCAAGGTTTGGTGACAAACATAGGACCAGAAAAATAGAAAGAGTTGGAATGCCCCGACTAAGCTCACAGGATAAGGAAAATTTGAAAAATTCTGACATCCTATCTAGGTTCACAAATGTTGTTTCAATAGCTGTCCGGATTCATGAAGTGCGAACATTGGGAATCGATTCTTTTATCTGTGAAACTTGTCCAAATTTGTTGACTCTATTAGGCTGTCCAAATCTTCCAATTTTTCCTTATCAATTGAGCTTAGTCATAATGTTCCACCCGTGACCATTACGTGGGGATGGCGCAGGGGGGGAGGGAGGGCAATGGTATCTAGCAAAAACGTTTTGATGACATATACAAAACCCACAAACCAAGTTAGCGAAATCACGAAGATAGAATGTACCTTCCTCAACAACCCAACAACTAATGGGTTGCACTAGTCACAACGCTCCAGACACGCCCAGAGGATTGCATACAGGACTACAAGTCATAAGCAAAATCCTAAGAGTATGTTTGGATTAAATTGATTCACCAGGAGAGAAGCCGACTTGGATCCACCGTTGCTACATATGCTCATGATTCATTTTGAAGTCGGACGTCCGAGTAGAGTGTTATTGCAGTTGTCAATGCAGTTCATGGACGACGAAGGCAGATTCGACCTGTTCGACGTCAAAATTCCGAGCGCAACTTCACTCAGAACTACGTGTCTGAGTCGACGTCTCCGATGTCACTTGGTCGAATCCAAACAAACACTAAGCAGTGCCGCAATGGGGCAGACAATCGAGCCTAGCACAAATGTATGTACGGCATGGTTGCGAGGTACCCCGCTTTCCACACTCTCGTACGATACATGCACACTACCCAAAAATGAACACAATTTCCACAAAGTACATCCGCAACCGAGTGGTATCTTGCCTTACACCCTTGTTACACTCACAAAACCTGTATGGTTCATGAGAAGAAGGTGCCGGTAGATGGCAATTCGAGGAATCGGGATAGTTGGGTGATTTGAAAGATGCAATCATGGATTGTTGGAACTATCAAGGTTTGAATCGGTTATCTCATCCTACATTCGGCAACACCTTAACAAGATGGCCCCACTTATTTCATGAGTGAAAACGGCAATTTGCCTCCCCAATCGTCGTTTCTCCTCATGGGGTAATCAAACCTGCATGGTCGGATGTCTTCTACGTTTTGTGTACCCAGATTTTACGTAAAACATAAAATCCTAATCATACTAGAGGGTCTGCATAATCACAAGAAAAAGAAGCAAATTGTTCATCGTTTGATCGCAATCCAGCAAAAATGCATGTCTCAAGATCGAGTAGAAACGCTCTAATATTTTTGGCAACATGCAATCTCCTAGTTTCCATGCGAACCTCTATCAAATCCTCCCATGGATTAAAATTATGGTTGTAGAGTTTTAGCTTTCTCTTGGCTCTTGCTTGGCCACGCGGAAATAATGCACAACAGGTTTCCTTTCAATGCATGGGGGGTCTCGGACCTCCCATGCAAACCACACGCACCCCCCTCCCCATGAAGAATCACAAATCCCTCAAAAGAGGGAATTTTCAATGTTTGATAAATATGTAAAGGTCAACACTCTGAGGAGGCATGCATGTTGCATTGTGTCAATTCAAAATTGGTGTTCAATCATGTTAATAGAGAAAATGAGGGGATCTTTTCTTTTACTTTACATATTGGAGACATTTTGTACAATGAATAAAAGGGGTACATGTATGTGAGCTGCAATATTTGCAAAACGCATGGACACCAAATGGTGAGGAACAAATACGACAAAGGCAAGTACCTATTTGTGTAGCGCATGTTTCTACAAT
Organism: Penium margaritaceum; assembly: GCA_023375785.1. Lineage (NCBI taxonomy): Eukaryota > Viridiplantae > Streptophyta > Zygnematophyceae > Desmidiales > Peniaceae > Penium > Penium margaritaceum. Next base: position 276,031 of record SZWC01000434.1, read on the forward strand.
TTTGATGTTGCATCCGGATGTGTGATTTGTATTGTCGTTAAACCACGACAAAATCAAAATCCGTTATCATAATTGTCACCAGTGAAACATGCCAATCTAGTGGCTATGACTACTACATAGATAATACTTGGCCAAAAATGTGTAGTAGATTTGGCTTCACAATCCTTCCCACCAGCTTCAGCTTGAAGCTTTAACAAAAAAAACCATGAAAATGACAAAAAAAAATGATCAATGGCTTCTGATAGGTTTTCCATCTTTTCTTTTTTATTCTACAACTTACTACTTGAAAATCACTCCTATCAATGTTTGTTGGCTAATTCATCCGCCATCTACTTGAGGGGATTTTATCCGCCTTGTAGCCACTTAAGAAATCCAACTTGAAGCCACGAACAAAATGTTACTACAATATGTACTTCATTTGTTGTCATTTTCCTGAAACAATTTGAGCAATATTTTCCTAACTTTGCTACTTTTTTATGGCCAGGGCTATCAATAGGTGTCAAATAAAAATTCAAAAACATAGTGCTTTGACAAATAGTCTGATGATTGATTACAAGGGATCAGTGCGTTTGGGACTGGTGAATAAGAGCGGTTATGATCCCACGTCAAAGGTTAGGTAAAACCTGGCACTTCATATAAATTAATCCATAAAGAAGTGACACTTACTTGGATAGCCTGAACAAGAAAGAGGCATGTTTAAAATCTTGGGGGCTTAAATCTACCGATGCGTGTGATTTCAGCTGTGTTGTGATGTGAGCCGCCCTGGTCTGTTTGTAGAGCTGACTCTGAGCACTAGGCCATGTCCATGCTTATGCACATCCTTGATGTGGACCTAGCTGGCACCCGAGTACCATTCCAAAGTGCCAAAAAAATTTCATGGCGTCTTTAATACTTGCTTGACCTTTGATATTTTTTCTACAGGTTCTAGAGTTTTCTTGATGGATTGGATATGGGTCCAATTTACATGTTTTTCACTATACGTACAGGGGTTATTACCAGGCCCATGTGTGTGTGTAGTCATTGCGTCTTGCTTGAGAATCCACATTTTAAGGTTCAGAAGGTTCTGCATTCAATTGCCTTTGCACTGATTCATGGCCAAACCCGTGGCTTTGGATTGGGTTTTAGGTCAAACTTACCACTCTCGTATGCATCACCCGCCACACACTAGGTCAGGTAATCATGTTTTTTTTTTTTTAATTTGATTTCTCACTACATGTTGATTTTTTAAAGCTTACAAGACTCTGTGCGTCTCCCTAGCCCAACCCTTATTGTTTCTTACACTTATCTTGCATGCTAGCACATCAACTCTCTAGACATTGTTCCCATGTTAGCGACGGCAAGGTTAGGAAGCTTCCTAGCATCTTCTCATGGTAACAGAGAAACGAAACTCTTCTAGTTGACCTTCACAATAGAGATGTTATACTGGCGATAGTATTGAGGGTTACATTCTTAGGACATCCCATAGCTGTACGATAGCAAGGACATCAATGTGACATCAGAACATAACCGCCTCTAGTGCAGGGTGAAACTTGCGATAGAAATGTGATTTGTTCCTTGTGTCGTAGTAGGAGTAGCAATAGTGTGACAATATTAGCATCCACGCAGAGTAGAAGCAGCACTTTTCATGCAATAGCTGTAGTTGAGCAGTAATAGTAGTAGTAGCAGTAGCGATGGCAGCCAACGACAGTATTGAGCAGTAGTTAGAGCAAGTTGGAGAAGAAAGCCGTAGCAATAGCAGTATGTGAGAGAAGCAGCCGGTGGTAGTAGCTAGTAGTTGTGTGTTGTGGTAATAGTGAGAAATAATGTGATTGTAGTAGCAGTTGAAGTAACAACTTCAGTAATAGAGCAGAATTAGCATTAGCTGTGGTAGAAAAACACTAGTAGCAACAACAAAAACGGGAATAGTGTGGCAATAACAGTAGATATTCTACAAATGCAAGACTACACATCTATGTGGCTACATAGTGAAGCAACAGCTGTGTAGCACAATTTTAGCAGTTGCACAACCGTTGCATATGGTAACTACATTTGACGTGGTTTCCTACCACTCCAACTACATAGTAGTGCAGTTGTAGAGCTGCATAATATCAACAGTAGCAACAAGCAGCAGTAATAGCCACCATGACTACTCAGAGTGGAGGTAACGAGATCACGCCCTCCCCTCACATCATGAATCCAAAACAGACAAAAGATTGAAGGAAGTAGACCTCAAATCCATATACATCAGTATTGGCATTCTTGAAATCAACAACTCTTTGCTAACATCAGCATTACCTTTGTCAAAATTTGGATGGGAACGTCGATTTTTGCCATCATCCCAACTCCTTGAGAATCACTCATTATTCCTCATTCTAACATTTGACCCTCCAGCTGATATTAAGCAGTGCTCATGGCACCAAGAGGTGACAAAGACTAGGGGCTAATGAACCCCTCATCTTCCTCTTAGTATCAATCGTTATGAGCCCACAATCGCTGGTGCCTATGCTTGATGAACCATCGTTTGCATGATGAGATGCATTGTTACAAGCAACGCTTGGCCGGCACACTACAGGAGATTTGTGACCTCCTGCGGGAGCATTCAAGGGCTTAAAAAAAACCGTCAAGAGGAGCCATCGGAGCTGTACCATCAGTCTAGAATGATATTCCCTACCTAGTATCCAGACCTTAGTAACCCCTTTGCAGGTTGATACTTGCGATGATGACTCACGTGAGGCTGAGATTTACGTGCTTCAAGAGTGGATCTGTGAGGTATGTCAGGGATCACAACCTGTCACATGAGAGCCACCATGCCATTAGGACCGCATACATTTATTAGCAAGGCTTTCCTTTGAAGATGTCTCTCTAAGTGGTGGTCTCCCAATACCGTTCCTACCTTCACTCGAGCTTGAGGTCACCCTTTGTCTGGGGCAACGACCAAAGAACTTTGAGACTCCTTCATCCTGCTATGACAATGACATGGGCTGACTACTAGGAGGGATTGTTTCAGGTGTGGGCTGACTTGGAGGGCGTCTGGACATACCACCATAATGTGTCTTAGACCGTCGTCGTCCGCTAGGACCTTACAGAAGAAGAAGCAAGAGCGATGCGTACCCTGCTCTTCGATTTGCCACATGAAACTGTTGTTAAATTTCTTCCCTTCTTGGACATGGTAAGGACAAGGAATGAAGCGGCCTCGCATCATGGCTTGGAGCTGGCTCTCACACGCCTTGGCATGAAGATCCATGAGATCAGGGCAAATCCACTACAAGAGTTCCACACCCTCCATCAGGGTCCCCTGGAGCTCACAGCTGACTATTGAAAACATTCCATGGGCATCTATATGTACCTCAGGACTAGTGGTGGAACACGTCTGTGGAAAATTGACACCATTTTGATTGGATTATAGCAAGGCCACATGAAGATTTTCTCACAATTTGACTGTGTTTTCCTCTCCGAGTTCTTTGAGTCACTTTAGTTCCTCCCTTGGGCCCTTCGTTACTTCCTTCGCAACATAATATTGGGAAGCAGTCCTCGCGCGTCAGCAGTGACTGTGAAGCCTCCGATGCCTTTGTCCCAAGACTCACATCCTGCCTCCACCGCATCCTCCTCCTATTCCTCTATCCAGAGTGGCCATGCCCAGGGCGTTGTAGTGGCCACATAGGGAAGGAAGTTGAAAAGGAAGTATGACAAGGGATAGCATAAATAGTAGCAATAGCCAGGAAGCAGTGACAGTGGACATTCTTTCCATTCCTACACTTGCGATGATGCTCACCGCAACCCCTTGAGAGGGACAAGATCACACGCGACCTCCAAGATTCACATGCAGAGTACATAACTTCCGATGTCACATAGGTGGGTCATGCCATGACCACAATAATAAAAATGGCTTTTCCTTCCCCGAGTAGCAGCAACGACCAAGTTCCATGGGATCGAGCTGTCCATCTCGCCCCTTGTACATTTTTATGTGCTCCTTGTCCCTCCTTTTGAGCTCATCCTGCTCTTTGTTCATGCATGCACCAGGATGGGTCATTCTGTTAAACACTTTGCTCACTTTGCCACGGTGGCCACTTGCGACACTTGTGCCATAGTACTTTGTGCCTCTATTGTGGATTATATGTATCATGTGTCACATTACGCTCCCTTTGTCTCCTCTCCTTTGTCCAAATCCATATGTGTGTTCTTCACCCGTTTTATCTCCTATGAACACTAATGCATACTAAATTGAGATTGAATCCACAATCCAAATGCAACAAACAACACTTCAAATGGTAGTCAATTGGCCTTGGTAGATGCGGATCTAGCTCTTGGAAAAAAAGAAAATGGTACAAGTATCCTAGTAACAGGGTTGGCATCAATATCCTAGTAAAACGGACTATTTTGTCCTTAACCTCGATATCCTTGATCTAGCGTGGATCACCACTGACTTCCGGATCCGCATCCACTGTACACTCACGGCCACAAACAAGGCCAAAATGTATACATAGGGTTCTCACGTCCTTTTGGCCGAGGGTGTTTCATGCATTTAGCCAAGTTGGTGGAGTTCTTCAAGAAGAGTCAAGGAGGATAGGACTTTGGTGAGAAATTCTGCGAGTTGCTCATTGCCCCACACACCACACACTTGCACCACATGGACTTCCACTGCCTCACATACAAACTGGTGCTTAACACCTATGTGCTTGGTGCGTGGGTGAAACACACTGTCTTTGGCTGTGATGCGACATGTAGTTGAGTTGTCACTGTGCAGTGGCACCGGTCCCACAGTCATGCCCAATTTCCCAGCATTCTGCACAACCATGTGGCCTCACATGCTGCCTTACCCACTGCCATGTACTCTTCCTCAGCCACACTTCGTGGAACACATGACTGTTTTGCACTATGCCAAGAGACGGTTGTGCCCCACATGTGGAAAACATACCCACCCCGACTTCACGCATGTCTATCTTGTGCATAATCACTGTCACTTTACCCATCAAGAAAGGTTTCTGTGCCGGAGGTGAACAAAATACCTTGTGAAGCAGTGCCAAAAAAATCACGCAAAAGCTTGAGCAATGCCGTATGGTGTGCTGTGCAGGGTTGCTAAGTGAACTGGGCCAAAGCGTTTGTAGCACATGAGATGTCAGGTCATGTGGTAGAAGAGAGGTAGGTAAGGCTGCCAATGATCTGTTTATGAATTCTAGTGTGGGTGTCAGGGCCATCGTCTGTGGTCTGCCCATGAGGAAGGTGAGCATACACGTCAGGGCTCATGGCAGAGTGTTGCCGAGGAATATGATGGACCAAGGAGCCAAAGTATGCCCTTGGTTGGGAAATGAACTGATCCTGATAGAAAGTGAGTGTGCATGTGGCTATGTCACATGTCATCGTCATGCTTAGGAAGTTTTGTACCTCTCCTAAGTCTGTCATGCAGTAATGCACAGTGAGTAGTGCCTTGAAGTCCTGGACGAGAGAGAGTGAGAGGGAGAGAATCAAGGGATTGTCAACGTACACAATGAGAGCAACAGGAATATATTTGATCCAGCGAATGAACAACCAGGGTTTGGAGATACTTTGCATGATCTCCCCGCTTTTTTATGTGTGAATTATCTCCTTGTTCCAACATCGGGGTGCTTGCTTTAATTCATATAGTGATTTCAACAAAAGCCACACCCGGTAAATGCCATCGTCAAAGCCTGATGGTTGATCTAAGTATAGCTCCTCATCCAAGGGACCATTCAACAAAGCATCATATCCATTTGATGAACCTACCATTCATAATGGGTTGTGACCCCCAAGTAAGACACGGCTCCATGTGTACTTGCCAACTGGAGCATAGGTGTCTGTTAAGTCTTGACTAGGTACGGCGTGAAAGCCTTTGGCCACAGAGCGTGCCTTGTATTTGTCCAGAAGACCATGTAAATCATTCCTGACCTTGTACACCCACTTCAAGTTGATCACTTTCCGAGGGGGATGCGCTTGTAAACGCCATGCTCAAGCAAGACATTTACATTCTTTGGCCATCACTTTCTCCCACTCTGCAACGTCAGGGGGACTCCTTGCCTCTTCCACTTTCATTTTCTCTGTGAGGGATGTTGAAATGTTGTTTGGGCTGACATTGTGATGTCCATAGACTCTTCCAACATTTCACCCCAACTGACGGACTGGACAGGCTAGGCTGTAGTTTCTGTGTCAGTTATGGAGGGGGATGCATCGGTATCTGGTATTGTGTGTGAGTGTTTGTGGAGCTAGATGATGCCTTGTGGGCGTCACCGGCCTGTTCTATGGACTGTGGCCGGCCTCGCTGGTAACAGGGACACAAATTGGAACACTGACATGCTCTAGGTATCAGTATGGGATTATGAGTGTCGGCGCCTGCTTCAGTGTTTTGAAAACCTTATATGGTATGTGCTCCAAGAATGATGCATGTTATCTAAAAAAAGTGTGATGATCAGGATCCCAAAACCTCCATGCTTTCAAAACATGAGAGACTCCAGCAAAGAGACACTATTGGCCGCGTGGACTCCATGATGGTTCTTTGAACCACACACATGCCGTTGTGTCCCACACCCGGATGGGATGCAAGTCTGCCCCTTGTTCAAAAAAGGGGTAAATGCCTTTGGCAAAGGTCCCTTAAGCACCCGGTTCCACACCCAAGTGATTTACTTAATGGCCTCTTCCCAGAATCCAAAAGACAAGTCTGACTTGGCCAAAAAGCACACGCTACGTCCTCCAATATCTTGTGCCACCTTTCAGCCACTCTATTCTGTTGGAGAGTGTATGGTGCTGTGGTTTGATGCACAATTCCCTTAGCCTTGAGCCCAGTTTGAAGAGGACCTAAAATTCCCTGCACTGATCTGTGTGCAAAATGTGTAAGAACAATTGTTTGGCTGTTCAGCAAGTGGAATCCACTTCATAATTGCTCGTTGTGCGTCTGCTTTGGTTTTCAGTAGAAAGGTAAGAAGAAAATGAGTGTAATCATCTGTAGGTGTCAGTATGTACTGTGACGAATATTGCACTAAGGGAACCGGCATGGGTCCTGGGAGGTCTGCATGTACCAGTTACAGTGGTTCCTTACTCGCATGTTGAGACACAAGAAAACTCTGTCGGTGTGCTTTGCCTTCTTCACAGTCTAGACAAGCTGTCACCTTCAAACCATGTGGACAGTCTTGGATAGTCAAATCATGGAAACGTTGACATTTCATAAAATCAGTTGTCAGTTCTATGTTGATGTGTGCCAGTCGCCGGTGTATGAGATCTGTGTGATGCGAATCCGTGCTGGTCACTATATGTGCTTGTTCTCGGTCAAATAGAAAGGGAAGAAAACTGTGTCTTTCAGTACGGCATGTCGCTATGGAGTAGCCTGTCAGCTAGCAGTTGCCCATTTGCACCATAGATCATGCACGTCTTCTCATATGCCCATTTTCCTGTCTTATTGCCCCATCCCACAGAAAATTCACCTTGAACCGAGGGACATACAGGACACCAGTCAGCCACATGAACCCACCAGGTACTTGGAGCACAAAAGTTTCAATCTCCTTATCCCTCAACACCTCCCCAAAGCCAATCCTAACACCTTGCACATCATGCGTAGCACATGAAAACACAAAGAGGTGACGATGCGAATACATATGATGTGAGGATGCTGTGCAAAGAAACCATTCGTGCATGGACAGCATGTGCAATTTGGTCACATGTGTGTACCCAAGTCACGGATCTGGCTACTGAGTGGTCGCTGATGGCTCTGGTGGGTACAGATCTGGAAGCACCCCCTGAGAGTCAGTGGGCATAACCTTGATTGTGTCGTTTATGTGTTGTGCCCACTCCGGCACTGGGACTTGTGTCGTGGTGAATGGTGGGACATAACAAAATATGCGAATGATGCCAGAACCGGCTGCTGTTGCATTAACTGCTGCTGTGGGGACAATCCCATTGTGGCTGCTGCCACAGCCTGACCTGCATGCTGTCTAGGCAGGTTGGGTCCTCCAGGCTGAATAAATGGAAAATAGGCCGAGTAAAGTTATTTCTCCTGAGGCTGCTGCGACCACTGCTATTACTGCCAGTACTGGTGCTGCCATTGCTGGTGCTTCCATTGCTGTTGCTGCCACTACTACTGTTGCGGCTGCTACAACCGCTACTTCGCCATCATTTGGTGTTAGAGTGTGGGGCACTTGAGCCATAAGTGCCAGGTCTGGTCACAATAACTGCACCACTGTGTCACACAGGCACCCCATTAGCCGCTACCACAACCGCCACCACGGCCACCACCCCGGCCTCCACTACTATGGGAACCTCGGCCGCCGCCTCCAAAGCCTTCATTTTTCACATAGGTGTTGTGAGCAGCAGCTGCAGCTGCTGTGGAGGTGCTCTAGTGCGTATATGCAGCCAGTGTGGTAGACAAAAATTCATGGGGTTGACCTTTCATAAGGTCCTCATAACTCTGTAGTTCTTGGAAGACAGATGAGAGATCAATGTCCTCGATCTCGGTCACTGGATGGTAATGAAAGATGTCACACCAAAACTCCTTGTACTATTCGGTGAGGTGGAGCAGCACCACATCCAACCACTCAAGAATCGAGCAGGGTGCACCAAGGAAAGGTAGGCATCCACGTATGTCCGTCGCCTCATCTCAGTACACAGTTATTGGTGCTTGAGGCTCAGGGTACAGGTTCCGCAGCTGGTCTTGTAGGCTCATAACGGGTGTCATGCCCTGCTCCTCATGGCAATGGGAGAGGTGCCTCCAATCGACATACGGTCAAGGTACACCACTATGAGGGTCAGACGGGTCTTCACCCTTTCCTCCAAAGTAGAAGTGACGCAGTGCGTGCGGCTGGTTGTCAGGAAGAGCACGGAGTAAAGCGTTTAAGGCACGAACTAACACATCATCGCCTGCGGCATCCGGGAGTGGTTCTAGGTATAAATCCTCCAACCCATGCTCTGCAACCCTGGAAAAGAAGAGGTCCTTCGAGGCTAGACATTCTCTGCTACCCAGCTGTTGCAGAGAGAGTTCCTGTTTCTTGAGGCCTAACTGCGCCATGGCCCTGGCGGTGAGAGTCACAGTCGCCAGATGGCCGTTGCCACCGCCCTGTACTTCACTCATGATGACTTTGGACCCACTTCAACCATTCCTCTAGCCTCTGGAATGGTGGGAACACACAATGCTGCAATTCAGGTGGGGATAGGTGGACAACGTTTGGCAGCAAATCACAGGGCCCACTTTGGGCCCAGATTTCTTCCGAGAGCCCAGAGTTCTATGGAAAGCCACCGGGGTAGTTCCTGGATCCTGCACAGCCATCCCAGCCACCCCAGCCACTTTGTCCAGCCCAAGCGATACGGCTGGGAATTCCGGGGTGAGTGAGGGAAGGGCGTGGATGAAGGGAGTGCCGCTCACATCCTCTTTCAGGCCTCTATGGTGTGCACGATGGCCTGCCTGGCCTCGTGTGCTATCTGTCCCTGGATGCCTTCGCTGCCCTCTTGTGGCATGTGTGTCCTTCTACACCTCACCAACCCTTGCAAAACTACTGTGCCTATGGCGGCCGCCACCTTTATCGGCTCCTATGGAAGGCTCTCTTGCATCTTAGGTCCTGGACACTGCTCTAATACCACGAGAGTGAAGCTATGATCCAAGTGCAACTAACGGCGCTTCAAATGGTGGTCAATTGGCCATGGTAGGTCCAGGTCTAGTTATAGGCAAAAATGAAACGGTACAAGTGTCCTAGTAACAAGGAATCCCCTGTCACCGGTGAGGCTCGCGGGTTGAGCCTCACCCGTTGGCCGGCGAGCGAAGCTCACAAGCAAACAGTGCAGTTGAGGACAAACTTGTCCCTCAACCCGGAAATGGCGCAGCACTAGCCGCAACTATCCTCAAACGGCTAAACTTGGCCAAAAAAGAAACAAACCTATTATAGTCCAAGGTAACAACAAGCTCAAGGTTTTGATTAGGTGTTATTATAGTACAATTCCAAGGACTAAACTAGGTTATGGAGCAGGCTTGAGCTGACGGCCGGCCAGAGACATATGACTGTGCTGCCAAGGAGAGGGAGGCCGTGAATTGTAGGATGTCCCTCCATCTAGCGTGGATGACCACCGACTGCCGGATCAGCATGCACTGCACATCCACACCCATACATGAAGCAAAAACGTATACACAAGGTTATCATAAATTGCCACCTTTGTCATGTGATATTGAACACCGCATCCAAGCTTAATTCACACATAGCCAGGCCTTGATGTGGTTTCTTCTAAAAGGCTTCCCAAGACCAATTGTCCTTCTTCGCTCACGATAAGATGCATCACTGCACTTACCCAGAATCTATTTCACTGTGGCCGTTGGGGTTGGTCCAATGAGACCTTCTCGGTCTCCTCCTAGTCGAGTCGCTCTCAAACTGGGATCGATATGTTTTCAACCTGACTACTTCACCCAGACACGATGGGTCTACAGTCTTCTCCAAAAGATTGATGCCACCTTAGCGGTACGCCTGTTGCGGGTGATGGCTGAGTGTCATTCTTGTCATGCATTCCACGTGTTTTGCATAAATCATGGTGGTGAGTTTCTAAGCATGATGGACACCTTCTCTGCTGCACACGATTTTTTTCATGAGATTTTGCTCCCTACTATGGCACAGTAGAATGGTGTACCTGAGCACTATAACCACATCATGGAGAATGCACTTTGTGCTGTATGACCTGAGTGCATTCTTCCTGAGTCATTTAATGCTAAAAACATCTCTCACATGGTCTAGAACTGCCTGCTGCATAGTTCCCTTCTGGACCATGTCACATCATACGAGCTATGGTTTGACCATCGCACAAATCTTCATCTCACTCATGTGTAAGGGTCCAAGTGTTGAAAAATTGCCCCTCCGCATGCCCAAGTGCGGCGCCGGGAGGCGCCGACGAGCCGCCAGAAAGTGGAAACTCCGCTCCGGCAGATCTGGCGACTCGACAATTGCTCAGATATTAAAATGGATGAGTGCCCCTTAAAGTTGACGAGTCGCTGAATCCGGTGGAAGTTGCTTCGCCAGAATCGGACAAGTATCGAGGGAGATATGGACTTCCAAAATTGGGGTGTGCGCAGCGACTCTGGGAGCCGGCTGCGACTCGAAATCCGGTGGATAATCGACCGGATTGAGTAACAAAAATACCATCTGGAGAAAATGCTCCGATAGGCCTGCCGAGGCGTCCGGTGGATGATCCGCCTGATCAGGTGGATCATCCACCGGATCCAGTAGTGCGGGTTGTTACTGGGGGACAGCCAAAATCTTGGCTCGACGTCCGAAACTCAGTAGTACGTTTTGTTACTCGGGGACAGTCAAAATTCTGACTGCAGGTCCGCGGACAGGTTTCGAACCTTGTCACACCCCGTCACCAAACTTGACCCAAAAGTGGGTAGGGTGCGTGGAAACACTGCAGGAGACCCCTACACGACGTGCAAAAGGACATGCGCCTTGGGAAAGGCGATTCGCACGTGAAGGAAGGCGCCACGGCGTGTGCGCGCCATGGAGGCGTTAGGCGTTTCTGTGGTGGGTGAGACATGCGCTTCGGCAAGCATAACTTGAGCTACGCTTGGCCGAATCGCGCGCGGTTTTGGTGCGTTGGAAAGCTCATGACTAGCCCTATAAATGTTGTGATAATGTCTATGTTCAAAATATAACATAAAACGACGTTATTCCCTTCGCAAACTGACTGTCTCTAAATTCCTGCTCACATAGCGTGAGGCGACCAGAAAGCTCACGCTCAGTCTCAGATTCGCCCAAAACAGTAGACGTGAACCAATAGAGTCTATCAGACCAACGTCAGGACAGCATCCACGCGGATTCCATCCTGACACCAAGGTCTCATCTCGGGATCGCATGTGTGCCTTTAGAATTCCCATGCGGCCAAAGAACTGTTACTTCTGGGACCCAGCTTGCCACTATACCGCTGAGTCTTGAGACACCCTCTTCTTTGATGCTCTTACCTACTGCGACCTGCCTGACATTCTGTTGCTGGCAGCCAGCCACGTTCCCATATGTGCGCCTTTCCAAAAAATGGGAGAGCCAAGACCTGTGGATCAGTCCGTCCGGGCCTCCTCACCTGTGGTCCAATCTCCGGCCAATAACGATCCAACTGTCTTAGATGTGGGTTAAGTGGCCTCGTCAGTCCTTACGGGTGCACCCGATCTCATGCCGGCGTCATTTCCCTTGTGCATACCTGATCCTGTGCATGTGTGAATCCCCTCTAGCACACCTGATCCTGTCCCGATGGCAGTTCCCTCATTTAACACTCATTGTGTGAGCTGGCTGCCTTGTGCAAGCCTGTGCCTGTCCATGCATCTCCTATAGCTGCACCCAGTCCCCTTCCCTATGATTTTTTAACTCCCGCGGCTGCGGCCTTGCCGCCTGCTTTGCAACACAAGGTGAGTACCTCAACATTGGGCTACTCTCAGGAGCTCGGTGGTCATATTTGATTACTGGCTTCTAGGGCTAAGCGAGCGGCCGAATTGGCGCTTCACTCAAAGGGTTGAGAATGGTGAGCCAACTAGAAGGCCCTTGACCTGGGTGCCGAGAAAATGCACCAAAGTGTGCCCAACTTGCTCGATTGTTCACAAGCATGTCTATCTCAAGTACTTTGTTACCTGTGATGCCACGGTTGGTGTTTTTGTTTTCATACTAAGTCCTCAGATGTGTGTCTTAGCCACCCAAATCTCTTACTTAAGGAGGACCTCTAGGCATGTTGAAAGAGACACTCTAGGCTGAATGTGGAGAGTTGTGGCAGGAAACTTGTGAGGATGAGCTCAGAGCCATCCATGAGCATGATGTATATGAGCTTTTCAATGTCCCGCTTGGGCGGAAGGCCGTACATGCCCTTCTGAAGAAGGTGAAGCATAATGTCTTACTAGATTGATACTAGTCCCTCTTGAAGGCCAAGGAATATTACAGGTTGAGGGTGTCGATTCCAGCGACACATTTTCACCTATGAGCTGTATGACCAAAGCTCCAGCCCTGTTTGGGTTTGTTGCTCAGTATAGCTGGAGGTACAGCAGACAGATGTGAATAATGCATATGGTCCAAGTATCTTGCTTGGAGTTCGTGACAAGGTCTGGCACTTGCACAAGGCCATGCATAGCTTGAAGTAGTCACCCAGTGCTGGAACCAACTAATCACTTGTTCACTGACTCGTGCCAGGTACATGGAGACTGACACTGATTTGCTCTTTTTCTTCAACGTACATCAGAGTGTTTCATCGCAACCCTGGTCTTTGTTGACAACCTCTTTATCATGTTTCCTTCAACAGAGCCTATGAACGTGGCCAGTGCATTCCTTCAAGTTAGCTATAGGATGAAGGACCTTGACCATGCAATTGTTTTCCTTCGGATCGTGCGTGACCATCGGTGGAGGATACTCTTGCTGCACCCGGCACTCTACGCCTGTGTTATGGAGGAGCAATTTGTTGACATCCTTGATAAAATTCCCACAACCTCCACCCCCATCACACGTGATGGGCAGGATGCCCTAAAGGTGCATGAGCTAGTCAAACTGGGGAAGACGGTGGATGTGATCCTGTACTTGCATCTTATTGGCTCTGATGTGTTTTGCCACAACCACACAACCTGACATTGCCTTCGCCATCAAATTATTTGCACAGTTCTTGTAGTTTCCTTAGGCGAGAGCTCTTCACGTGGTTGAACAAGTGGTGGGGTACGTAGCCTCCATACTATGCCTTGGGCTCTACTTTCGTTAGCACTGTTTGATGGTAGTCAATGGCTACATGGAAAGTAACTAGGCGTAGAACCCTGATGGATGCATTTGGACATGCTACGTGTTCTTGACGGGTGGCACCACAGTGTTATGGCATAACGACAAGCAAGGCTACATTGCACGTAGCTCAGAATCGGCCAAGCATGTTGTACTAGGAACTTGGGCTGCTGAGGCGGTGTGGCTGCAGTGTCTCTTTTATGAGTTGTTTCAATTTGTGCCTTCTATTGTTCTACCTTGTGACAACGAGGGTGATATTTTCATTACAAAAAAATCTAGCTTGTTTTGTTCATGCACAAAGTGCATTGCTTTTGAACATCACTTTCTACGTGTTTTGGTGGAGTGAAAGGTGATCTCCATCAACTAGGTCGGCATGGAAATCCAGTAGGCTGACTTCCTGACCAAGGCACTAGCGCATGAAAAGTTCATGGTGGACATTTTTTCCATTGGAATTTGCCTCTTAACTGAGGTTGGATCTTAGAAGGGTGTGCGCCGATGGACTCTTGAGCATTTCATTGCATACTTGTGTCAGTTTTACACATGTATGGACATACGTACCATTGGGTCATGAGGGAGTCTTGTGAGACTGCTTGTACAATTGACTGTGACCACTCGGCCATGTCCATACTTGAGTAGATCCCTTATGGGGGCCCAACTGGTGCCGGACCACGATTGGGTGGTGGCCCATCCATCATCAGCTACCAGACATGTGCCATGGCATACCAAATTCTTGCTGAGACCTTCTGTAGTTGTTTTACATTCTCTAGAGTTTTCTCTGTGGACTGACTGTTGGATCTGACTTGCATATTTTATATGTTATATTTTATACCAGACTCATGCATGTGTGCAGTCATAGCATCCAGCTTAGGATTCTACATTCGTAGGTGCAGACAGTCCTGCATTCGGATACCTATGCACAGATCTATAGCCAAAACAATGGTTCTTGTCTAGGTTTCAGTACAAACTGATCACTGTAGTGTGCATTATGGTAGGTATTTATGATGTGTTCTTGTCAATTGTCATTTCTCCCTACATGTTCAAGTTATTGAAGCTTATGAAAATCTGCAAGTCTGCTTAGTCCAACTCTTGCTATTTCTTACACCTGCCTTGTACAGTAGTGCGTCAGCTGACTGGACAATGTTGCCACGTTAGCCATACAAGGCTAGGAAGCTTCCTAACATCTTCTCAGTGTTGAGAGAGACTGCTTCAAGCAAATCCGCGTATGATTTGAAAGCATTCAATAATATCAAGGTGTGTTGTTATAAAATTCATGCACCGTCGAGAAATCAATACAACAGTATAGCAACATGGATACAATTTGAGATAGTTCTCTGGGAATTCTGGAAAGCGGTTGAATCTGACAGAACCTTGTGGAACGCAGCTGCATAGGTCAGGGCAGGTGGCCAAAGTTTCATCGGCTGATTTGAATAAGAGTATAGAGGTCGACGTGCCGTATGGCATGAGTGTAAGGAAAGAAGTTCCCATACGCAAAGTTTTTGGACTTTTGTATGCATGGGACATAACACATCCCTATTTTTTAGCCACAAAGTTGCAATGCATTAATCTGATGATCAACTTCCCTTACGTTGCCATATGGCTTCCAGCTATTATTCTTGGCGTCGTAGCCTTGCCATTTAAATAGATACAACGTCACTTTTCCACTCTGGTGGTGTCCGAAGAAAATTTTGACGGTGTAGCCACTGACCTCATCTGCTTTGATAGGATATGGCAGTGATACATCTCTGGTAAGGAAGTGCTTGCTAGAGTTATGTTGGGGCCTAAGTTTCCTAATGTGAAACATCGGTTGGAGAGTCATGTCGCATGGTGGGTGGAGTTTTTCTACGATAGGTGTCCGCATCTCCTTGATCACAAACGACCCCAACCATTTTTCTTTAATCTTTGTGCAGTCCTGTCCTTGCCAGTGGATTTTTTCCAGAATGAGTACGATGCAATCAACAATGTCAATTTTTGTGTTTGTCCGATGCTATTTTCTGCTTGCTTTATCACCGCATGTGTCTTTGTGAGTGTTTAGCGAAGTCTTTTTGTTTTATGTTGACTAGCGGTATGTTGCTTAGATTCTGCAATTCTGCCGTAGTTGAGGGAAGTTATCCATAAACCACCTTGAAGGGGATCTTCCTGATTTTAGCAGATACTACAATCTTGTGCGCAAGCTCAGCAATTGGTAGCTTGACTGCCTGGTCGTTTCCATACGGTTCATCCAATGTTCGGAGCAGTTGTTTAAGCTTAATCATTTTACCAGTTAGTTTGGGAAAGGAAGGCCGTTCATAGCTAGATCCAATTTATGTACCAAGACATAAGCTCCTACCAAAATCTGCGAGTGAACCTCCTATCCCTATGACTGTGATGGAGGATAGATGGTCGTATAATCACATGAAGTTGTTGAGGATGAGCCATGCTGTTGCTTCAATAGTGACCATGATTATCATTTTGATGCATTCCATGGAGACCATGGTTCTTTGGGTACCTGTAGTAGTTGAAGAAAACCCGGAGGTTCGGCTCGAACCTCCGGTATTGATGTTTTTTGCAACACCATTTTGTATCTTGTCCCACCAGTAAGATTTTTTTTCTGTTTTCCTCACCAAATGTGCACCTGGCCCTGTGTCATGGCACTCCTCCAATAGTTTGCAACGTAACTCATTGCCTGGAAGTATGAAGACCTGGCGACTGAATCATCGTCACCAGTAGTGGTCATCAAACCAAACCAAACTAAACCAAACCACTTTTGTGCTTGCTGAACTCCCCGTATCCTTTAGGAAAAAACCTTGCAAGGCACTGGTCTCATCCTTCTAGTAGCATATTGATCATGGCCATCAGATCCGGTCGCCAACCTAGA
Source organism: Penium margaritaceum (assembly GCA_023375785.1). NCBI lineage: Eukaryota > Viridiplantae > Streptophyta > Zygnematophyceae > Desmidiales > Peniaceae > Penium > Penium margaritaceum. Next base: position 292,570 of record SZWC01000434.1, read on the forward strand.
CCATGCATCGAATTCTCTTCACCAGGCCGGTACTCGATGTCGTAATTGAATTTGGACTAGAGGAACTCCATCCATTGAATTTGTCAACGGCTCAGATTTGGCTAGGCCTTAAGATACTTAAGCATGTGGTGATTGGTGCGGATGACACGTCACCGGAATTTTGGATAGCACCACCACCACTTGAATGCGTGTACGACCACGATTTTTATTTTTTGTGCATCGTATAGCTCATCTCCAATCTGCAGAAATTTCTGGACAGAAATGCAGCCAGTTGATCTCCACCATAATTTTCTTTGATGAGAACAACTTTGATTTCTAGATTATATGGGTCAGAGGCCATGATGTAGTTCACTATTGAATCAGCCAGTTACAAGGCTGGCGCCGAGGTCAATGTATTTTTCAAAGAATTGAACACTTCTTGTTTGCTGTCTCCCTAAGTCCACTCAGTGATTTTACAAATGAGATCAGAGAGATGCGCTAATACCTGAGCGTAGTGTTTCACAGATCGATGGTAGTAGTCACAAAAAAAGCTATAATCTCCAAACGCTGGTCGGTGTCAGCCTTTTAGCGACTGCCTCCACCTTCTTGGGGTCCATTGTAATTTGTCCACTGTAGATGATGCTACCCAAAAACTCAAGGTAACACCGACTCACGTTCCACTGTAAGAGTTTCATGTAGATTTTCTCTCTTCATAAAATCTCAAGAATGTTTTGGATATGTCCACCGTGCTCCTTTGGGGTGTGGATGTACACAAGAATGTTATCGAGATACAGTACGATAAAGTTTTCAAGGTCTAGTAAAGAAGTGTTTTTCATGGCTGTCATAAATGTAAATGGAGCATTTGTGAGTCTGAACGGCACAACCGTGAATTGGAACTGCCCATGATGGACATGGAACTCCTTATTCTTGATGTCTTTATCAGATATGTGGATCTGGTGATAGCCGCTTTTGCAGGTCGGTGTTTTTGTACACTATTATTATTGTTTATTGGAGTTGGTTCAAAAATTCTTCTTCTTGCAAAAGGGGATAGTGGTTCTAGATGGTGTTTTATTTCAACACCCTGTAGTCCATTCATATGTGCATCTCACCAGATTTTGTTTTTCCAAGGAGTAAAAGTGTGATACATGGTGACGTGGATGGCCTGATGAACTCTTGACCAGTTTATCTCATCAAGCTTTTTTTTTTCAGCTCGGTTAGCTTGTGGCCGCTCATCTTATATGTCCCCTTCACCGTTGGTCTATCTGATGGTTGATGCTGCATTGCGGAAGTCATTCTTTAGGTTGTTTTCAGGAAACTCCCGTTCAAAATCCTCAACAAGGGATGCCAGCTCCTCCGATACCACTTTGAATGCCTCAAGGGCCAGGGCCAACGAGGCTTTTGTTGTCACTCTTGCTGATGCCATCTCCTCTGATTCCCCAGGTTCCACGTGGACTAGCCACACTTGAGCTTTGTTTCATATTGGTTTGTCATGTCTAGGGATATTAGCTGCGTTTGTTGGCTTGTGACTACTGATACTTCCTCTGCTGCCTTATCTTCTATTGCTTTCTGTAAGTGCCGTTGTGTTGTGGGTCGCTCAATCAGAGATATACGCTGCTTTCTGCCATTCATACTGAATATACCTCTACTCCAGTCCACTTCCATATTGTGGCATTTTTTTCCGAAAAAATTATTTTGATCACTCATTGGACATGTAATCCACACGGTTACATCCTGCAGTTCATTTTTAATGAGAGTGTTTCAATGGCTCTGCAATCATCCATGGACAGCTTTGTATTTGAACATCCCTGTTTTGGTCTACTAACCCAGCCTCCAAACCATCTTGTTATGTACAAAAATATGAGAATCTTCTCCATTTGATAGTGTAGGTACCGTTGTGTGAATTGTGCGACCCCTTGGCTACACCCGTCATAGTATCACTAGTTGGTCATCTTCATTCTCATTGTCTGAATTTGTGGTCTCAGGAACCCTTGTCTACGGCATTGAGAGTCGTCTAGATGGAAAATTGGTCTATACAAAATCCTCCATCCGGAGAGGCGGTTCACTGTCTACTCATGTCCTTTGCCGTTTCCCCAATCCTCAATTTTCTTTGCGAATTCTCTCCCTTTTTGGCATGTTAGTGCCATTCTTGACAGTCACACAAGACATTACCCCAATTCCTACAGGTCCTGTATAGCCATTGGTTGCATTGATCGACAGCGTCGATCTCCATCAGACATGAGGTCTCCTCAGACTGCGACTTTCAATTGTAATTGGTGCCATTTATGCGGTCAGTTACTGCGATCATTTGCAGAAGGTCATATTGAGTTCAGACTATTACAATGTCTTGTTGAATGTCAAGTTTGAGGCCATTATTGTAGTGGAAATAGATTTTTTCGGGGACGATATTACTACTTGTAATGATTTCACTGAAATATCATGTGTAATCTGTCACCCTAGACTGGTAAGGAAAACATTGAAGCGTGTTCCGTACAGAGTTTTCACTGAGATTTTTTAAGCGGGCGAGGATGGCGCATGTAAAATCGATTCAATTCTCTAGAAGGGGCAAGGAATCTTACCATGTCTTGTTTTTCTGCTCAAGAGGTACAACACCTGCAGTTGATAATGTGAGAGCGGTTGTGTTAGCTGTCCGTTGAGCTGTGCTGGTCTCTTGCTGCCGTTGGATGATCTTTAGCTACAAAGACCAACTTACTTCCATTCCTCACAAAAATTGAGGCTGCGAGGTCAGTTTTCTTCATTTTTCTTCTTCTTACCCCAGCAGTAGAAAAGTATGCATCCATTCTCTTTAGCCACATCCAAACCGTCGGTCCTTTCAAATTTGTAGGATCGAATGACTCTCAAAGTGCTCACGAGATTTGGGTTTCAATTGATAGTTAGTTGTTTCTCTTAGTAAGCAATGCTTCCAACACGCACTCATTCCGGACCTCCTCCACAGCTGAAGTGAGTTACTCATGCAGCTGCTTATTGAGACTTGGGAGACTTGACAATTCCTGATACGGGTCTTCATTAATTTGAGCCTATCGACCAGTGATTCCAATTGTGCCAGATGTCCCGACATGCAACAACGCAGGATTTGCCAATTTGGGTCTGTCACCGGTTTGGTCATTGGATTCTTTGAAGATATGCCATTCATCACGAAGCCTGCTGATACTGTCTGGTTTGCTGGGAGAGTTTTGTGGACCACGTGCTGCTGATCTTCCATCGCCAAAGCCTTTGCCCATTTCTACAACTCTTTACTGGGTGCACTCGCTTCATACACTTTCATCGTCACAAAGTCTGCAATCTTCTGGATGATGGAGATGCGCTGAATAATTCTTTGAGGTTGTTTTCTTAGAGTAAAAATTTCTTTTGTTGCTGCTATTTGATACCAAGTGTTGTGCCAAACAAAACGTGAATAGTTCACATGTAGAAGGTGCAGAGCAGAAGGTGATTAGAGGAATTGGAACAACTGCATATTTTGAAACTAGCAGTATGTGTATTTCGATGAAAAGTGCCAGAACTGTCAAGCGTGTACATACAATAGCAGAAAAAAAAAGAAAACTTGGAGTCCTTGGTACTCGATTCGAGCGACACGTCTGTCGTCGGGTCTTGAGAGCTTGCTGCAAGAAACTCCTAAGATAAGTTGGGGGGGAAGGGAGTTCGAGAATATTGAGGTGCGTCATTATGAAAGTCTATCACCGTCAAGAGGACAACTGAATAGTATCAAACCATTTATACAGTTTGTGATAGTTTTATCAACATTTATGGTGAGCGGTAAATTCTGTCTGAACCTTGTCGAATGGACTACTAGAGGTCAGAGTAGGTGGCTAAAATATGCTAAAATATCAGAGTAGTTTGATCAGCGTAAGAATGTGGAGGCCGATGCATGGTGGACCATAAGTGTAAGGATATAAATGCCTATGCGCGGAATTCTGGAAATTGTGTACATCAGGGACATAACATACCCCGTGAGGTTCGTAAACACCCCACACCTTACGTATAGAGAGGAGAAACCAGAGATTAATTTTGACCACCCACGCGGTGGATTGTATCTTCCGAAATAAAGATGGGACATCTAACAGCATAAACCCTAGGAATTTTGGTATAAATTGCACTACTTTTCTAAGATGCGGCCAGCCGAGACCTATTTTTCTAAAGAAGGGTGATGTAGATTACTTGTGGTGGAAATCAGAGTACCTAAGGATTTTCTTGTTTCCCTTTAACAATAGGCTGGGTTACCAATTTTTCTAATGAATGAAGGAAGTATCATCTTTTTCTTATGGCCAAATGTCTGCTCAAGTCGCCCGGTACGCATGTCACATTGGATACGTGCAGTTGTGGAGGCAGACCATCAGGATGAAACCCAAGGGGCAAGGATTGAGGAACAGTCTCCAAATTGTTGATCAAAATCGGGGTGGTGAATTGACCGTTCCCATGTATCAAATGGTAACACTTTGATTTCTGATTCACTAAACGCAAGACACGTCTCAGATCAGATGGACTTGAGACAAGGACATTGCTAAAAAGCAAAGGTAGCTCTTTGAGAAGCACCGATGTACTGTCATTACAAAACTTCATGAAGGAACATCGCAGTGAATGATGATTTGCAACATTACAAGTCTCGCATGACATGGCCACGCCTGGGAAGGGTTGAGTGGGAACACGAGTTGTACCCGGATACTTGTTGACATCATTATTTGAGGCCCCTAAAAGTTTTTAGGTAAAAATGTGAGTGAAATGGGCCCATCCATCCACTTTCCTATCGTCCTCACTCGTTGTTATCCACCATGCTAGACTACTAAGCACATCTAGTTTCAAGAGAGCTGTCCGCACCCACATCTAGAGCACAGTCGTCCACAAACATCCACAAGAGTCACAAGGTGACTAAATATGACGATCGGGGATCTTTCATCTCCGCTCATCCCTTCCCAAACCTAACCTCTGGGTGTTTGTGGTGGATTTACAATGGCAACACAGGCACACAATCCTCATTTCACAGTCAATATTTGTTTAGCCCAAATTTATGTGGTCACGTCCGAAAGTAGAGGCAACAAACAACACAACATCACCACAATTATCCAGTAATGCATGCCCATCTCCCTTTTTGGTGAAGACAATACGTTGTCTATGTGTAATTTCTCATATTTATAATACATTCCTTAAATACACAAGTCCTTAAAATCCATGCATGGGAATTTCTCTCATTACATTCATGGTACAACGTGCATCAACCTTTACGCCATTCATCCACGAAGATTTTGGCCACCTTTCCTGACCTCCGGCATCATGTTCGGGAAAGTTTTGAAATGTTGGATCAATCTCCATAGATGTTGACAGAACTATAAAAAAAACAGATAAAGATTTTGATACATTTCATTTGGCTTCTCAACATCACTCAAAATTCATAGGGAGGTGTCTAGATATTATTGAAACTCCACAACTTTGCAGTGGAGATTCTTGAAGCAATATCTCACGACACGATGTAGCGTGCATCGCTCAACTTGAGCGTCCAAGTTATCCAAGTATATTTCATCCCTTTTCCCACTATTTTATTCATGCACTCAACAGTTCAAACACATTTCATCAAATTACCTCAGCTAATAAAAATACATTTTCCAATCATCCCAATTCCTTCAATATTCTCTCACTCTGCAAGTTCAACCTGTGAAACATCTACTTTCGCTTAACATCACACTTTTTTCAAAGCACAACGGCACTAGATGGATGACCAATAATTTGGCTCCTAAGAGAAAACCTTGCACAAGTCTTCAGTGCATCTTTGTTATCTAGAATTTTTATGACCTTGCGACAATGACAGTGCAAGTAGCCAATGGAAATGGCAATGAGCAGTGGTACACTGGTGAATAAAGGATTAGCATCATGAAATCCATGATGTAATCTAGGCCAACAAGGCACAAGCAGTAACCGTCCTTGTAGAAAATGGTGTAGCTCTGAAGAATCCAATGGTCAATCTGACAGACACCTTAGTTGCCAAACCCCTCTCTCCTAGTGTTTACCGTCCTAATAATACGTGTCATGATGAGAGGAGGAACCAGGTGTTAGGCTTGCAACTATTCCAGAATCTGTTGGGACTCGAGAGCCTCAACAACTATCTGCTCCAAAAACTCAACACGGCGATGAATGAGCTTCATAATACGTGTGGGTTGGAAACAGTGCTCACTGAGAGAAACAACCAATACTCGAGTGAACCCCAATCTGGCCGGCACTTTCGCTACCCAAGAGGATCGACGCTCTGGATGTGGATGATGAATTTGGATGCGTACTTCATTACTTCTGTGGTAAACGACAATGAAAAGAGATAAACCTCGTGGCCTTGATTTTGCATTCCACAACATTAAGTTGGTGGTCTGATCTATATGAAGTCCAATGACAGCATGAGACCAGCGGAGCCCAATCAATAGCTCACGTGACTACTCTAATATCATTGACCGCAGGCATTCTACCTCTTGAGTGGGTTATCCGATTAGTCAAGAGCCTTTGACCCATCGAGAGTCCAAAACGGCCTTGTGTGCTCCATCATCCCATGTTTCACAATGTTGAAAAGGAAGTTCAACTCATGGTACAAGGTTGAAAACATACATTAGCAGTCCAGCGTGCCAAATTCCTGATGCAAAATCATCATCGGCAGTGAAATTATCCTAAAAAAAACCCTACTTCCACTACAAAAACAGCCTCAAACATGAGATTTGGTGACCAATTGTAGTATCCAGCATCCACGACGGCCTTTTGTAAATGATCAAAGTGGTCAACCACATTGACAGTGCTGATTGCAATGCTCGGATAAGAATCCAATGGATTGTGAAACCATGCCATAAATCTTCTTTTGCTAGTAGGAACCTCCTTTTTGACAGTTCAAGGAAAATCTCAATTCCAATGGAGATTTGACTCCATGGATCAATGCGATCAATGGCTTTGGTGGACTTGTGGACAATCTGGACACATCTTGTGCAACTGTTGAAAACTGAAATAGCAGGTATAAAAAGGGGGGATTAAAAGAGAAATCTTTCTCAGGAAACCACAAAACACAAGAGCAAACGGTGAAGCTCCTGCTTGATCAAAATAATCTGCACCGACCAATTTTCTATTTGAACAACTCTTAACCCCACAGACAAGGGTTCCTGAGATCTCAAAGTTCGATGAGGGGTATGAGGAAGAACAGCCAACAATACTGGCTTGACTGCAACCAAGGGGTTGCAAAAATTGTAAAATAGTACTCGCACTGCTTCATGTTGAATCTTCACATGGTTTTGCAATCAACAATATGAAAGTAGGATTAATAGACTAAAATAGGGATATTTGAAGGAAAAACCGTTGGTTCAAGGCTACAGATTTATCAAATTTGAAAAGCACTCTGGCTACAAATAAGAGAACTGTAGGATGTAGCGGTCTAGAGGGCTTTTCCAATAATTAACTGGAACATAAATCTCAAAAGAGATTCTCTGTACTGACACAATCCGTAAGTGGACTGGAACAATGGCACAATCTACATGAACTTTAATGAAAGAAACAGACACATGCCTCGCATAAGGTGACTTGTGACACAATGACAGTTTCGCGAAGACGCAGAGGAGGAATCTGCAAAAAAAGTTGCCTCACATTCCACCTCATGCATGACGCCCATATCACTGGACGTGGCAAAAAGAGGATCTCTGAATATGAGCTCAGATGGAGCTATTCCACTTGGAGCCAGGGGAAGAGAGCAAGATCACCGCATCAAAAGAGAAAATAAAAGATTATCAGCCTCAACTCTTGAAAGTTTCACAGCAGTCCCATAAGCATTCTCATCCATTTTCAAATAATTGGAAGGGGTATTCTATGATAAACTATCCGAAGAATTGTATTTGCAATGTAGCCTAGATAATCACATAGACATGACCCGAAACTGCGTTGACAGTCAAGGGTACCTATTGGATGAGCAACCAAAAACTGACCAAGATGGCAAAGCTTGACAAGATGCTCGGTTAGGGGTTAATCAGGCCATTCATGTGACCATACGGCACACCGGTACTCTTTTTCAAAAGAAGAAAAAAAGACTACGGATGTCTGTGGAATACCAGGCGTTCAACAACAATACCATAAAAAACAAATTCTGACACCCTCTTCCGCAAGCAGATGAAATTTTTGACCAACTCTGAGGAGCAAGAATGTTAACAAAAAAGACCAATGGAGTAATTATAACAGATCCATGTATCTGATAAGGACATCGGTAGAAAGTGCTGCACACTCTCTACGGACATATTGAGTTCATGGTGATACCGTTTGGACATAAAAATGCTCCGGCAACATTTATGGCAACCATTCAATTTTTATTCAGCCGTACCTCGATGACTTTGCTGTCATTCATCTTGATGACATCCTTGTGTACAGTTGCACAAGAGAGGAGAAGGATGGCCATCTGGGTAAAGTTATCCAGGTTGTACAAAGAGAGAAATTCTATGGATAACTCTCAAAGTATGAATTTGGTTGTCATTGTATCAAGTTTTTGGGGCACATGGGCAACGGATCTGATGGTGGACTACATCATGGCCACTGGCAATGGTGGTGGCAAACAACCGGTCATGTATATGTCACGAAAGCTGCATAGGCCTCAGTTGAATCATGCATTGCATGAGAAAGAAGTGTTGACGGTCGTGCGTGATCTCGAGACGTGGTGGTGCTATCTAGAATGGTGACGATGCATCATCCATGCAAATCACCATAATTTGAAGTACCTCAAGATATGGCCTCTTTTGACCCAAAAAAAACTCAGTGGATGGGGTTATTAAATCCCAAATTTAATTACGGCATCAACTACGGCCCTGGAAAAACAAGCTCAGCAGTCTCCTTGAGTTGATGACCATGTTTGATTGCCAAGATCAGCACAATACTCTTTGAAAAAGACCCATACTTCATGAGGCTGTTCCCAAAGGGTTACAAGGAGTTCAGCTGGTAATACCAATCAAAGCCTTGGTTTGAAAAACCATACTAGTAACAAAGATCTACTTGCCAGGTTTTTGGACCAACTAAAGTCAAGCCAGGTCAAGTTTCATTGGAGGAATGCCGTGACACAGGTCCAGGTGGACACTTCAATGAGAAAAAGATGCTGAAAAAAACTAACAAAAACAATTGGTGGGACAAGGTATAAAACGATATCACAGACTAATATAAAAATTGAAATGTCCATCAACACCATAAATTGAAACAAACCAAACTCCCGGGTGTTATGAAACTGCTACCGGAACCCAAAAAACCATGGTCAAATATCTCAGTGGACTTCATGATGAGATTTCCCATCAGATCAAAAGGGTTTGATGCAATACTCGTGGTGGTCGAACAGTTCTCGATGATGTCACATTTCATTGTGACAATGACAACGATCACCACCGAGGGAATAGCACAACCGTTCCTCAACAAAATTTTCTGAGGGAATGGTATCGCCTGCTTTATCACAAGCATTAGAGATGGGAGGCTCACCAGCAGATTTTGGCTAGGGCTGATGACTTGCTATGACAGTCGGATCCAGGTATCAACGACCTTTCATCCCCAGACTGGCAAGCAGATGGAGCGCAATCAGATGCTCAAACAACACATGTCGACATTTTTTGAGACATATGGCAGTCAAGGGGATGTGAAGCCACCGACCGCCAAGCTCGTGTACAGCTCCGCAACCTCCGAAACGACATGTAAATTTCCATGAAGAGTGGTTCATGGTTAACTACCCACAACAATGACAGGTTTACAGAGTTCAAGAAGCATACAGCAGTCGATATCTACTTACGAGACATCCAAAGAACATGGGATGAGACTTACCATATGCCCACAAACAACCAAGCGGCTGAAAAGCATTGGACAGACACCGGATTTCATGTCGGTGATTGTGTGCTACTCATCTTGGTGAACGTCCGATTACCAGGACATGATTGCGTGACGCTCAAACAAAAGTGGATATGGGATGCAAGGAAATGCAAAGAAATGTCATTATAAAGCTTCATCTCCCCCATAGCATGGGGGAGATGAAGCTTTACAATGACATCTCTTTGCTGTTCTACGTTACTCACTTCAAACTCTTTTGGGACCCCAAACGAGTACTTCCCTGGCAGAAACATGCCTCCACCACAACCATTCAAAGTGGACAGGGGCACAGAGTATGCCGTCAAAGATGTATCATGACATCGTCAACAAGGAAAAGTGACGGCACATCTCGTCAAGTGTTAGGGCCGTGATGCATTCCTACGTCAACCTTCGGGACATCGATCATTGGATGGACTATATCTTGTACTAACATATGGCTCATCATATTCCAGGGCTTTGTGGCTAAAAGGGAGCAAGGTGTTACATTGCTAATGGGCACAAGTCCCTTCAATCCACATGTGCATACTTTGTTCTTAAATGCATGGACTACCACACATTGACCTCAAGAATATCACGCTGCTTGGCCGACGGAATTGTGGCTACTTTCCCTGAGCCCTGGTGTTCTGCTGCAAAATATTCAGGCAGGTTCTACCAATTTCCAGAAGTTTTAAAAGAGCTATCACAAACCGTATCGATATTTTGATCAGTCTGGTCAACTTCTTGGGGGTGCTAGGAATTCATAAGAACAGGCCTCAATATGTTTGAGACCCCACAACTTCTCAATGTATTTTATCAAAGCAACATCTCACAATGTGGTGTTGCACATGCCTCAAAACTGGAGTGTCCACGACCCAAAGCATGCCCGTTTTGGTTCCTGCTATTGTGTATATGTGATTAATTTTTTTTACTGTTGTCATTGAAGTACGATCATTGCTAGTTATAAATCATCCAAGTTTCCCAACTCCTTAGACTGTATATTGTTCAGAAGATTCAACCTGTGAAGCATCTACATTCCTCTCGGCATAACAACGCACATCACGAGGCTCTCAATACCAGAATTGGATTATCCTTATCTTGAATTCATGGCTCACCATGAAACCACTTTCAAATGCTTACGCTGATGGACCACGGGAATTCTGCGTTAAGCTCCAATGATACATTCTTGTGGAGTCCGATAACGCCAACCACCTTGTAGAAATCTCAACACGAATTTCATCAAACACGTATGTATTTTGATCGCTCAATTGAAATATCTTCTATGCACATTGAAACAGAAGGGTTAACATGTAGAGGTTGCTTCACTAGGAAAAATGTAGATGGCGAACAGGTAGAAGTTCTGAAGCTAGAGACGATTTGAGAAGTTGGTCACTTGCATAATATCTAATTGGATGTAACAATACTTTGATAACGAGTGTCAGAACTGTCAAGCATATATGTGCAAGAAGAAAAATAAGAACAAAGTATGTTTGAGGTCTTGGGTCGTCTAGAGGAGGGAAACGTGTATTACTGAGTCATGAGTAGCTATAAAAAAACAGATGCACTATGTGACTTTGCTGCACTGCTAGTTTCCTAAGTTGTCTTCAAATGCGCACTCCATATCCTCGTCCACTTCAATAGGTGGTGGCAGGAACACCTCCTTCTTAAGGATCTTAACCCTACGATCTTGGTAGAGTGTGCATCAGCTGACATGGCAATCTGGATAGACGGCCATGCTGTCAGGATGAGAAAGCTTTGAGAAAACAGGTGTCTACATCTCTTTGACGGTGGAGTGGCCCAACTACTTCAAATTCTGCTTTGCGCAGTATTGTCCTTGCAGCTTGACCCAACCATCAACATTGAGTTCGGTGTCCTGATTTTTGGCGGTTGCTCGCTTTGTTTTTGTTTGCGTCTAATCCTAGATGTTGCAAACTTCTCACCCCTAGATGTCCATTCCATTGGTCTTGTGAGGTATAGTTAATCGACCCAAATTCATACACTCCACAATCAGTGTATCCAAAAATGTATTCCTGTATCCATGGATTTCTCAACATTTATGAACATGAAGGCATGTGGCTAGAGCCCACATATGTATTCCTCATCGAACCTGAAAAGAGATCAGGTATTCTTATGATGTAGAGACGTTTTTGGTAGTGATCGATGTTCACTTTTCTGTTCACTTCCTAATACAATTTTCTGTATACAGTTTCAAGGGTGAGGTGATTGGCTATATATGGGTCTTGTCAATGTGAGGATTGTATCGCTGTATGAAATCTCACCCAAGGATCATTGTGTTCTTGCTCATTGTGAATTCTCCACACTGATACACCTAGCAGCTCTAGGATTTTCAATCTGAATAGTTTATGGGTTTAAAAGATTTTTAGTCTTCCTTTGAAAACATTTCCCTTTAACACACATGAGCGAGCTGTGAGATGCCCCCCATCCAGTTGTGCTGGTACCGTTTTGCAACTTATAAAACCCCTCGGTTGTACCCGGTTTACTGTTGCAAATGTTTTTCCTCGTATCTCTTACCAAACTTCTTGGTCTCTGGAACTCTTGTCTCGAGCGTAGTGAGCCATTCTGATGAGCGATAAGTCATAAATGACCAGAGAAAAGAAATCTGCCGTCTACTCTCTCCCTCTACCGTTCTTAAATCCTCTGTGTTTTTCTATGGCTTTCCCCCTCTATGACATTTTGTTGATGTTTACAAATCTCACGTGAAAAGTGGCCCAGATTCCCGCTGTTTTAATAGAGCCATTAGTCCTTTTCATAGATGGCACTGGTCTCCATTGGAGTGGAGATTTATGTAGATTCTGACTTTTATGTTCCATGATAAGAATTGAGACTTTGAGGTTATTGGCTATTGGACGCCTGCATTTTAGCATTGTAGTGAGTGTTGTTGATCCGATCAGCTACACTGACCATTCTTTAATTTTTTTTCTTCATGTCACACAATGAGAATGCTCCTCGGATGTTGCATTTGTGGCTATTGTAGTGGTTACAAATTTCTTTGGGAGTGATATTGCTATAGTGATGATCTTGAGAAAGTGTCACATATACTCTACCAGCCAAACCTACTGACGAGAATGCCAAAATTCGTACTGTTCATTGGAATTCTCAAATTTTCAATATTTCTGACACATTTTTCTGAATTGTGAGAGAATGGCACACATAAAGTTCTAAAGTTTTGGTGGAGTCAAACATTCTTGCCAGATTGGATTCATCTAATTAAGAGGTAGAACAAATGTAGTGAAAGATGAGAGAGCAGCTTCGTTAATCTTTGATCTGGCTCCACTGGCCTCTTGCTGTTGGATTTCCTTCACATAGGACCACTAGCTCAAAGACATGCCACGTAGAAGTGAGGCCACAATTTCAATTTATTTTATTTTTTATTGACCAAAGAGGTGGTAAAGTACACGTTCCAATTTTTCAGCCACATCTGCACGTTCATTGTGATTTACAAGATTGAAAAATTGGGGGGCTGTTGGCCGGATTTGGGGCTCACTCAAGAGTTAGTTAGTCCTATGGGTGAGCATTGCCTCTTTTGCTTTGAATTCATGAAAATATTTGAAAGCACTTTGAGGTATAGGAGAAGATGGTTGTTAAGGTCCTTGAGTGAATAAAATCTCCGGTGCAAGTCCATGTTGGTTAGCGCTTATTGGCTTGTTTCTCCTGCGTTCACTCCATGTGTTGCCGTTTGAGGCAACAAGGATAGCAAGGATTTTGGCGAGCCCATCGGGTCTGTCACCCATGCCATTAACTGGATAGCCTACCACATCCGTCGCTGCTGCCACATGGAATACTTAAAGATATTTGTGAATATTCTGGTGCTATCCGTCCATTGTTGAAGTCACTGCTTGGTTACTACAGTCCGTTGTTGGGTACACTCAGTCCTTTTACTTTCATCATTGTGAGGTTTATAATCTTTTGGATGGCGGAGATGGGTGGAAGACTTGTGCAGGGTTTGTTCATGGGAGTGAATCATTCAGCTACTCCTCCAATGCTTCTCTCTAATACTAACTTTTGCATAGAGAAAAACGTAGGTGGTGAACATGTAGAATCTGCCACGAAAATGATGATGTGGGAAAGTGGGATACATTCGTGTTTTATAATTAGGAGTAAGTTGAATTTGATGAAAATTGTTAAAACTCTCAAGAACATGTATACAGGTGCACAAACAAGAATGAGGCGTAGTTGAGGTCTTGTGCACTGGAACCAAGCAACATGTACGGAGCCACGCCATTTGTGGATGATTGAATCAATTCCGTTAGTAAATCAGGGGATTTTTAGAACATCATGGTGCCTCCTTATTGAGTTCTAACAATGTCAAGAAATAAACCAAAAACAATCAGAACAGAAACATCCTTTGTGATACTTATGTTTACTATTCTGAAGCAGAATACTGGAGGTTGGAGAAGTTAGGTAAAATACTTACAGCCAATGGGCATGAAAATATGAAAATCACCATATGATGAGCCATGGATTTAGTGAAAAAGATTCCCATGTGCAGATTTAGCCCTTGTGTTTTGATGCGGTTTGGTTTGCTCGTTTGCTTTTGGAAGTTTAAATTCTACACTTTCTATAAGAAAGTGACGGGTGTTCTGTAGATGTTCGATAGAAAAAATGTTACTTGTATTCCAAACAAAAACTACTGCATTGTAGTCACATGATTTTAAGTAGAGCCTTCTAATCCAACATGTTTAGTCACTGATGTGATAGTCCATACCTACCGGAGTCCGGTAAGAAAGATATAATGCAGTTTTAGGACACACTACAAGCCCAACATATATTTTCTCGTAGTCTCCATTTTAGCAGGTCTCCCCCCCCAAACCCAGCCTAAAATGCCCAATGCGGCATGAGACATTTTGCTACAGGGTGAATGCAGGGTCTGCGATAGGACTATGGTGTGGTTTCAATCTTAAAATCAGTTACATAATTACTCTTGCCCTCAACTGTCCATCGTCCACCTAGAGATCATCGATCTGTAGAAGTATGGTTCAGAGAAGACAATAAATATTTCTTCCATAGAATGTTGAAGAAACCATAAGAAACTTTAAATGAAGACATCCGGCAGCTGCGGCATGGTGGGCTATACAGGAAACAGTAGAAATTTGACACGTTATCCTTGAATTCACTCCATTGCATCAAATTCTTTTGCAGTGGCCCCCACTATCAATGCAAAACATCGCACGCCCGGCAGAATCTCACAAAAGCTTCGCCAAAATTATGATAGTTGTTAAGAAAAATGCACAGATTCAACTACTTTGCACTCTGCATGCTTCCTCCAAGCTGCACCGGACTCCGACAGGCTGGAACATTGCCTAAATTTAGTGAAGGGTGTGAGTGCCAATGTCGGATCATGGAAACATCGTGCCTTACAGACATCCATGTCATTTATCAAAGAGACAAGTTACATAGCAAACAGTGTTAATCCTCCCTGTATATACTTTTCCCTCCTATGTGGACCTGAGTGCGCAGGGCATGCTGACCCAGAGAGTGGAGGCAAGGCAGGCTGAGCACCCATACCGCGCTGGGTCAACATGCGTGATTTATCTCTCGTGCGCTTGCCTCCCCCTGGCAGCATTGCCCAGCTCCACCATCCTTCTAGCTTCCAACAACACTTGTCGTTCTGAGACCTATGTTTGTCTTTGTCTGTATACTTGGTCAGACCTGCACAAAAATCCGGAAACCTAGTTTAGTCCATACTAGTCGTGTGACAAAACTCTGGTTCGCATCAGCGAGCCATGGCGCGGACTAGCACGCCTGTTTGCGTGACATGAGGGCCTTTTTCCCTCGATGGAGATTCACGGACCGGCAAGCCTCGCTTGCCGGCCACTGGGTGGGTCTCGACTAGCGAGACTCACCCGACCGAGCTGCTGTCTGTCGCAGCTCGGCACTTAGGAATTTTTGGACCCGCGCTGATTCATGGCTGAGTAAACCCGCATGTAACTTCCTCTACACTTGACCTTTTTTAGCAAGGAAAGTTGCATTAGATTCCTGTGATTCGCCACATGGTATCAGAGCCACGTGAGCAGTAAGAAAGAAGCACATAAGGGCGGTGATTAGGAGAAAAGGGGGCGGTCGAGTGAGGTGTGGGAGTAGATCCATGCACCTACGGCAAAAGCAAGCCGCGCGCACCCTTGAGACTCGTCGAAGTACTTCCCCTAGGCCGCGCGCAGGGCGTAGAGGCAGCAGAAGGCAGGGGAGAGGCCACAAGAGCGGACAACGTGAAGGGAGGGAGAACCCACTCGCCACTCTCACCTTTCAGAGGTGGCGACGGGTCTCCTTGGCCCAGAGTGAGTGTTTGCAGGTCAAGGGTGGCCTGGCGGACATCTCCACAGCTTCAGGAGGTGTCCCTATCAAGCTTAGGGCTCGCGGCAGAAAACTGGGCCCAAAGTGGGCCCGGCAAATTGCTGCCGAAATTTTCCTCAGCGAACTGAGAGTGTTTACCGAGCTCCTCAGCCTTTCTCAGACATCATGAGTCAGGAGGCATCCAACCCAGGGGGCTCAGGTGCGGGAGCTAGCGCTAGGGATCCCACGGGTTCTGGTGGTGGTGCCGGCGCCACTATGATGACGTGGGAGGACCTTAGCAAGGTCCTCTCTCACAAGGACCTGACGCCGCCCCTGTTAGGCACGCGAGACTTCCTGGCCTGGAAGGATGTTTTTCTTGCATGGGCAGCGGAGCATGGGTTAGAGGTGTTGTACCTAGCCCCACCCGCTGACGTGACCGAGAAGCGTGTTACTTTGCGCATTCAATGCTCTAGTCCAGGCGCTACCCGATGACCAGTCCTACGCCATTCGTCACTTCCGTTTCGGCGGGAGAGGACCCGACCAACGCTCGCAGTGGGGCTCCACGCCCTCATGAGGCTTGGTAACATCTTGCTACCCGCCATGAAGAACGGGGAATGGCGTTGGTGATTTCACTGCATGACAGACTCCGAGGTCTGTACCCAAAACCAGGGGCCCCGAATGCTGAGCACTGGGATGAGGCTATGGATATCCGTCACCGCATTCTCGGGCTTGGGGCATCCTGCTCCATCCTTGAGTGGCTCCACCCAGTCCTCCTGCATCTTGGCGAGCTGTACAGGGAATTTCGGCGAGGGCTTTTGCGACGCCTCCGCGTGACAGACATTGAAAGCACCGACCTCGCGGAGGTCTTTGAGGAGTTACGCTGCTACGAGGACATCCTTCGTGGTGAGGCGCGAGAGGCGAACACCCCGAGCCCCAGCACTTTCATGCATCATTCCGCATCGAGTCCATCCTCTGGAGCTGGTCAGGTGGGAGGCAGAGGCGGAGGCGGTTGGGGCAGTGGAGGCAGAGGAGCTCAACCAGGCGGAGGATGCGGTCGTGGTAAGGGTGCAGGAGGACACACCTGCAACTACTGCGGCCAGCAGGGCCACTTCTGGCGTGCCTGTCCTACTCTCCAGCGCATCATGACACCACCTCAGCAGCAGCAGCAGCAACATTTCTCCACGTCGGTGACTCGTCCGCAGTTTGGGAATCATCTGTAGCCACCAGCATGGGCTGCGCCGGCCGCCGCTGGACCCAGAGCACCGACACCCTTTGGCGGTGTGACCTACGGACCACCCTCAGTGCAGCCGTCCATGAGTGCGCCGCCATATCATGGGCCACCTCCCATGTACCAGGGTCTCTTCTACGTGCCACCGACCTCAAATGTTCCCGTTCCGGCACCAACATGGGCGCATCACATCTACTCAGAGATGGCTGAGTTGCAGCAGCCTGCAGCAGCAGTACCAGCAGGGGGATGGGCATCACCCTTGGAGGTCCAGCCCCCAGAACCAACGGCCATGCCGCAGTTGCCAGGTCAGCGACTTGCGCACACCCATGTCACCATGTCACACACACTCCCCATGCATGAATGGTTGTTTGACACTACAGCGTCACATCACATGTCCCCGCATCGCCAGTTGTTTGTGACGTTGTTCGCCGCACATGATCTTGAGGGTGTGAAAACTGGGTCTGGAGAGGTGTTGGCAGTTGAGGGTTTGACCGGTGTGCTATATCTGCCCAAGTTGAAAGTGAACCTGCTCTCAGGGGGGCAGTTGGATCGCCAAGCCAGCATGTCCACACTTACGCAAAAGCAACGTTGTATGCTGTTTGATGCTGCTGGTGCACTGCTGGCTGACGGTCCTTTATATGGAGACATGTTGTATCGTCTAACTCTCTTTCCACTGATACAGACACACCAGCAACGACCACAGACACATGTCACAACGGTTGCAGATTCACAACACAAAGACATTCTGCACCGCCGACTGGCCCACATCAATACAGAACTCATCAATGACATGGTCAAGCATACCCCTGCACATGGTCTACTCCCCACAGACTTTCCACATGGTCTGAAAGCAGACGCGTGCCTGGAGTGTCAGGAGGGAAAAGCCCACAGACAGACCTTTCCCAAGTCAGACAAGGCGTGAAAGGCACCTCTCGAACTAGTGCATGCAGATCTGACAGGACCCATGCCAATACCTTCTGTTCAGTATGGGTCCCAGTATGTGCTGACTCAGACGGACGATTACAGCAGGTTTCGCTGGGCTTTTCTGCTGAAATCCAAAGCAGACGCCCAACGAGCCATTGCTGAGTGGATACCACTTGCTGAGCGCCAGACTGGGTGCAAACTGTTGCGCCTACGAATGGACAGAGGAGGAGAGTTCATGGGCACCCTGACAGCAGAACTGAAGGTCAAAGGTATAGAACATCAAACCACCGCACCGTACACGCCCCAACAGAATGGGGTGGCTGAAATGTGGCATAGGACGTTGGGTGATGCCCTACGAACTTTGCTGGGTGAGTCAGGTCTATCCTTTGGTTTCTGGGAGGAGGCAGTTAAGTATGTTACCTGGGTGTGGAACAAGATTCCACAAGGGCCTCTACCCAAGTCAGTGACACCGTGGAGAGATGGTTCAAGGAGAAGGCTGACCTGAGACCTGCAAGAGTCTGGGGAACAATGGCTTGTGCTTGGTTTGCCCCACCACAGAGGGACCACAAACTGAGTCCACACGGGGGCGATGGTGTGTCTTTGTCGGAGTCTCACATGCGTCCAAGGCTTGGGGGTTTTGGGACCCCATGAGCCACAGTTTCATTGATAGCAGAGACGTGTTCTTCCTGGAGCATATGCCCTACAAACAGTTTCGTACCCTGCGTCATGTCCCAAACATCACCATCCCTGATCAATACCCATATTATGTGGGTGTACCTCTGTTTGTGCCACCCACGTTCACAGCTCCCTCAGGGAGTGCACAGTCTGAAAAAACTGCGATGGTGCCCTCACCAGTCCCCACAGATCTTCTGACTCCCACTGATCTTATGAGTACAGAGTCCAGTGGCCCCCACACACCACCAGGATTGCAAACGCAAGCATCTCACAGCAGTATGAAAGACGTGAGTCAGCCGTTGCCAGAACCAGTGCGACGCACCTTGCACAATCTCCCACGTGTGGACTACAAACAATTCTATCACACAGTCGGTCCGACACGTGTGGATCACACCACACAGGAGCCGCAGACGCTTGCAGAAGCAAGGGGCCGCGCTGATGCTGTGGAGTGGGAAAAGGCCATGGTTGCTGAACAAAATGCCCTTTTAGAGCATGGGGTGTATGAACTCATTCCTCTACCACCTGGGCGAAAAGCCATTGATGTCAAATGGGTGTACAAGATGAAAAGGAACCTGGCAGGCCTCATTGACAAGTACAAGGCCAGGCTGGTGGCCAAGGGCTTTCACCGAATACCGGGACAAGACTTAACGGACACCTATGCCCCGGTGGGAAAGTACGGAACCAGCCGCTCTCTGCTGGCTGTGGCAGCACACGAAGATTGGGAGATACATCAGATGGATGTCAAAATGCATTTCTCAATGGTCCCCTTGAAGAAGAGTCTTTTGTCAAACAGCCTGAGGGGTTTGATGATGGTACAGATCGCGTGTGGTTGTTGCTCAAAGCCCTATATGGGCTCAAGCAAGCACCACGCTTCTGGAACAAAGAGATTCGGCGCACGCTCGCATCTGGAGGATTCATCCAGAGTTTAAGTGATCCCTCCCTTTTCCTCCGCTGGGACAATGGCTTACCAGTTGCCATTCTGGTCTACGTTGATGACTTGCTTATCCTGTCACCCTCTCTCCCTCTCATCTCTGACACAAAGCATCTCCTCACTGCACACTACAGCATGAATGATTTGGGAGAAACAGCAAACTTCTTGGGCATGACCATCACCAGAGATAGAACAGCCCGCACTCTCAGATTGCACCAGGGACGATTCATTGCACATCTCACGAGCCGTTTTCACCACCTGGTCCAACACCTCCCACAACAGCATTCACCCATGAGCCCGGATGTTTATGCACACCTGCTGGATGTCAACACCACAGACTACGGCCCGGACTGTAACCCCACGCTGTACAGGCAAGTCAGTGAAATTATTTCATACCTTGCCTCCACCACTCGTCTTGATATCTCTTTTGCAGTCAATGTGTTGGCACAGTTCAGTCAACAGCCACGCACCACTCATCTCAAAGCACTACTGAAGCTGCTTCGCTATGTGATGGACACTGCTGAGCTTGGCCTGGTCTTTGCCCCTTCTGCAAGCCCCTTTGTTGGATGGATATTGTGACAGTGACTATGCTCGTGATCGTGGGGCACGCAGTCGGGGTGGTTGTGTGTTTCGTGTGTGGGGAACGGCAGTGTCCTGACGGAGTGCAAAGCAGTCATGCGCTGCTCGCAGTGTGGCTGAAGCTGAATACATGGCGTTGGGTGAAGCTGCAATTGAATGCATCTGGCTGGCAAGGCTGCTTGAGGAACTAGGTTTGCATTCGCACGCTGTGGCACTCTATAGCGACAGCTACGCCGCACGACGTATTGCTACAAATGATGGTGTGTTGCATCCCCGCACGAAGCACATCAGTGTCAAGCATCATTTTGTATGAGAAGCAGTCGAAGCAGGTGTTGTGAGAATTTGTCCCATCAGGGGAGATGCTCAATTGGCAGACTTCCTTACCAAAGCACTTCCCTCTTCCTCGCTACATCTCCAACTGCAACATCTTGGCTGCATCCCTGCAGCACTCATGTCCAAGGGGGCGTGTTAATCCTCCCTGTATGTAATTTTCCCTCCTATGTGGACCTGAATGTGCAGGGCATGCTGACCCAGAGAGTGGAGGCGAGGCACGCTGAGCACCCATACCGCGCCAGGTCAACATGCGTGATTCATCTCTCGTGCGCTTGCCTCCCCCTGGCAGAATTGCCCAGCTCCACCATCCTTCTAGCTGCCAACAACACTTGTCGTTCTGAGACCTATGTTTGTCTTTGTCTTTATACTTGGTCAGACCTGCACAGAAATCCGGAAACCTAGTTTAGTCCATACTAGACGTGTGACATAACTCTGGTTTGCATCAGCGAGTCATGGCGCGGACTAGCCCGCCTGTTTGCGTGACATGAGGACCTTTTGCCCTTGATGGAGATTCACGGGCCGGCAAGCCTCACTTGCCGGCCACTGGGTGGGTCTCGACTAGCGAGACTCACCCGACCGAGCTGCTGTCTGTTGCACCTCGGCACTTAGGAGTTTTTGGACCCGCGCTGATCCATGGCTGAGTAAACCCGCATGTAACTTCCTCTACACTTGACCTTTTTGAGCAAGGAAAGTTGCATTAGATTCCTGTGATTCTCCACAAACAGCCCCGTGAAATCGCACATACTATGGCGGAGATCCATTGTTGCTGGACTACGCTGCGGCAACATGGGTGCATACTTGAGGGCTACCACAGAGTCTTCCGTAGAGTCCACCGCAGACTCTACCTTATATCTGGAGTTATGGTTAAACACCCTAAATTCATACACTCGACAATTGGTGTATCAAAAAGTGTATTTCTACGTGCAAGTATTTTTCAGAAAACATCAACATCAATTCATGTCTCTAGGGCCCGGATATACATTCCTTACGTAAGGTGCTAGTTATCATGGATTATGTGTACTTTGTTCTAATTTTTGTTAGAATTCCATGTTCACTAATGTGTTCACTTCCCAATACACTTGTCAATACACTGTTTCAGGGGTGAGGTGATTGGTCATATATGTATATCTGTACCCCTATTTTCCCCGAAGAAGGTGTCTTTCTCACCAGAATGCCTTGTGTGACAGACCAGCACGTGAAAACAATCATAGTATCCAAGCTGAACCCTGGCTACTTGGATCAAAGTCGGCGTCGCGTTGCTACCAACCACACCGTGCACGTCGCATCGTGTGCTCGTCGTCCTCCTCGCTTGCCTGTTGATTGGTGTATGCTGAAATACTAGCCTTGAACGTTCATTGCCTAGCTTTTGTTTTGAGGTGTAGACCATGGACGTAGAGGACTTTATCAAAAACGCCATCATTGAGTACATGCTTCAAGTGCACGGCCTCCTGCACGCCATCATACTCGCCACTGTAGAGAACCTCGCTTGGTGCATACTCGCGCTTCGGAAGGGGTCGCATGCTAACCGGCTCACTTCGTGGGATGGTATGGGTCCTTGAACTGGATCAAGGTCATCCACAATGACTGTACCACTTGAGCACAGTGCAGATGTCAACGTGGATATCATTTGTGAATGAATTTTGTAGTTTGGGAGGCATTTGTGACATCTAACTGTCGATGGAGGAAAAGGTGTTCATATGGCTTCAATGTGTCCTCTTGGGACTGAGAGTGCGGGAGTTGATGGAATGTTTTCAAAGGGGCCATGCAACTGTGCTTCGTGTCTTTTGGGAGGTCGAGCTCGCTTTTTTCTGCATGGCTTCCACAGTCATCTCCATGCCCACCGCAGATTCCCCACCTCCCACCATTTGGCATGAACGTCGGGATTATCTCCTTTGGTTTTGATACTTTCATGGTGCCATTGGTGGGAACCACGTGCCTGTGACTATACACAATGAACGGAGGCTTGCTTTGACGGACGCCGTGGAACTTCACAGAATGTCCTAGCCACTTGTGATGCGCTTTTTTTTTTTTTACGTTTGTATCCGTCGGGTGGGAGCAGTCAGCTAATGACTCAAGAATGTTCCACGATTCTTTGGTCCGCGGCTCACTCATTCATCCATAAAAGTACTTGCAGTTGCGGGATTTCCCGAGGGCATGGGGTTGATGACGCCTTACCGGGGGGAGGGGGGGGGGGGGACTCTACCACGTCAATGAATTTGGGCCTCACCAAAATCATCCACAAGACCAAGAAGGGCTTTTTATTAGGCGGCATACATCAGCACATAGCATGATAGACATGGATTTCTTAGTTAGCAGGGTGCTTCTGCATTCCAGCTGCTATGCCAGCATAAAACATGAGATTCCGGTCAAGGTTGATTCTTAGTTGTTTTTTCATGCACAACTACATTGACAGGATGCAGTCGTTCACTTCCATGGCACACATTGCAAATGAGGTATCACAACTGGTTGATCAAAACATTGCAAAACCGGTCCAAACCTCGGAATGGCGATGTGGCCATGCAATGCAGAAGAGAGGTCATTGCGGGAGATATGTGGACAGATTATGAGGAGTGGTCGGCACATGCAGAGCTAGAGGTAGACTTGGACGGTTTTTTATGAATACTTATTCATTGACTTGTAAATAATAAAAACACAATTACTATTCCAATGGCTCACGGCGCTCACAGCAATGCAACATATTGAACTGTTCCATCCCATCATGCGCTTCTCCCACCTCCTTCCCATCCTCATCTTCCTAATCCCAAGCACATTTGGTGG
Source organism: Penium margaritaceum (assembly GCA_023375785.1). NCBI lineage: Eukaryota > Viridiplantae > Streptophyta > Zygnematophyceae > Desmidiales > Peniaceae > Penium > Penium margaritaceum. Next base: position 316,113 of record SZWC01000434.1, read on the forward strand.
TGGGGGCTGACACAATGAGAACATCAGGGCCCGTGTCACCTACGTCAGAACCATTGCTCCCTCCATCGCTTCTCGACACCATTTTTGGAACCAAGGGGTATAGTTTCTATGCGGAACTCATCTTTGCTAAAGATGTACATTGAACAAGCAATGGATGTCTCAGCTAGTGCAAGGAGAAAATCACACTTGTTATCTATGTTTATGTATTTTTCCTCATAGAAAATAAAGACAGCTTGGTCAAAGATGGTGCGGGGCCCACCGGACTGTGCCACACGGCACTGAAAGGAGCCCACCGCAGCCGCAATGCGTTCAAAATTCTCCGACTATTTCACAATGTTTGCATGGCGGCCTGATGTTGGTGCAATTTCAGGTTCAGACTCACACAATTCGCCGCTGTTCTTGGACTCACTTCCGACAACAAGAACGTTCTCATTTGTTGATTTGTCGTCGCCAAATAGCTTGGTAGCTAAATCGCACCAAAGGATGCATTTCCTTTCCAGTTGTGTGATGACACGGGGGGGGGGGGGGGGGCGGGGTACCCTCAACTGTTGCTAGCACTCCGGCTCAAGGTCCAAGTGCCACGTGGTCCTGTTCAGCGGCTATCCTATCAACCCTGCCACGTAACCTTCCAAATGTGCTTCAGGTTGACCATCCTGTTGCGCACTTCGGTTGAGGTTATGGTGTCCAACACACCAACTCACCGGCCAACCTCAAGCGCAATGCAGACCTGATGCTTAGACATCCAACCATGCAGAGGGCAGTACTTCACAGCGTACTCCAACAACAAATCCAACAACAGCATATTGCGCTCAGGTCTGAAGAAATCAGCCGGGATTTTTCGAGCCATACCATCGCCTTCAGAACTTGTAGCCTCTCCGTCAGATTCTCTAGAGTGAATAAAGGTACCGCAAGACATTGCAGCTGTTACATTTGGAGCAAGAGCTTGGCCACGGTGTGTAGGGGATGCTGGGTGTGGCTGGCTGCCACACACATCAACGGAAACAGCTTGATCATCCAACGGTGCAAGATCTGGTATTGTGGCAGTAGAAGTGCTGGGTGCAATCCGGACCAGGGAATTGTAGCATGCACATCATATTTAATGAGTGAAGGGAGGGACGGGCAGCCCCGTGTGCCCCGGAATGTAAGATGCCGACCCCCACCATGACTTTGGGTTGAAGCGAATGGTGCTTCCAGTAGAGGCACCCGACATAGAAGCCATTAGAGATTGGTTTCCGGCACCGCGGTGGTCGTAGCTTCCACCAACTGAAGTGCGTATTGGTTGCTTGAAGCCCCCGCGACAACGAGCAGAGCCAGAGAACAGGCTGGCGGAAGCGGAGGAGGGAGCTACTCTTGGCAATGGACGAAGTTGAGGGATGCCATAGTCTGATGCGTTGTGGACCGACTTGGTGGATTGTTTGGGGTCTATGGTGGCATTTTGACAAGCAGGTATGTCTTGTCCCACGCGGTAACTACCCGGTAGTATGAGATGAAGCGACTCGTTGCCAGTCTTGGGATGATGCGGAGTTGTCCGGACGGCTATCAAAGTGCATGCAGATACTTGTAAATTTGAATATTTAAATTTTTAACAACTCAAAATCATTTGATGGTTTTGGATGCGGCGTATGTAGACGCTAATTACTTTGAAATCAGATTTGACAGCAATGTCTGGAACCCTTGTCGCAAACTTCTGTGGCAGGACGTTTTGCTGCAAAAAATTGCAAATCCAGCAACCTCAATTGCTACAAATGGGGCCCATTTTGCAATCACCAATCACTACATTCCCTCCATCGCTACAGGGGACTGGCTGGACGTGGCAGGTTTGCGGCAATCGCTAAAGTTTTGGGGGCAAACTATCAAGCTCGCAAGTTTCTTGAAACTTCGAAGACGCTTGCAAGCACTCAGGAGGCCTCTCAATTGCTCAAAAAGGACATCACCATCTCTACCACAGCAATGGATCAGCCCCTATCTCGTGCACCAAGTCCACACGCCAGTACTATGTTCTGTAGCTCCAGTATGTGGAAGAAGATCGCAACAATTTTGCGAGTAGTTGATGTAGCAAACATACGGAAGCTTGGCCTACTGGACCAAAACCGCGGTGATTGAGGGTCTCCGACCCTCAACCCATCGTGTCTAATCGCCCACAGGCCAGGAACCTGTTCAGGCCATGAGAGGCCGGCTCGCGTTACACTCCTACCACCTAGAAGTGGACCTGTCTTCAGTGTCCACAGAGGGACTGAACCCTGGCGCTCTCATATCAATGTAGCGGATTGTTATGGGAAACTTGGCCCATTGCGGTGACCCAGTGGGCCAATCTTCCTGTACCAATTTGTTACATTTGACTCCCCATAACAGGTTTACATACAATTTCGGGCAGGGCTGACTCCTCACAAAGGTAATCTCCTCGCTTTTGTCAACCCTGCCGCACCGGAAACTGGCGAGTCTGGATCACCGCCATTGTTCGCTCGGGACGGATTGTTAGCTGGCGCCCGCCAGCTAACAAACCCAACCCATCCCACCCCCCCTTCCCTCATCCGCGCCTCCTCACCACCCTCCCACAGCAGCAGCACAACGGCGGGCGGCTGACCGCATCCAAAACGGCATGGGCCGTTCTCACACTGCGGCCTCTTTTGGCCTCGTAAACCGGACCCAACTAACCCTCCCTGCCCTCGTCCATGCCACCTCACCACCCTCTCACAGCAGTGGCGTAGCGGCGGGCGGCTAACGTGTCTCCACCTTCCCTGCCCACCATCTCATCCCACCTCAACTACACTAGAAAACCCCCCAATTGCATTTTTTTCCACCGCAGCTTCCAGGTAATGCCGTAGCTCGCACTTCCAACAGCCTTATTCCGTCTCCACCACTGGTGCGCAACATCCAAAACGGGAGACCTCCTTCTTAGAGAAAGGATTTTTCAACAAGCAAGGCCGAGGGAGAAACACACGTGCACCTGAAGGCCTTGCAAGAGGACCCTTAATCCCCTCCTCACAGGGAATACCCATGGTGAATGGGGCAATCGATCCTCAACTCTCAGCTCCACAACCACCTCTCCCCTCCTCTACTACCCTCTCTCTGCTACACCCCTCATCGCCCCTCCACAAACGCCTCCCCCTCTTGCGACTACTGTCCTATCCAATCCCTTTGACATCTCCACAGAAGTGGCCCTCCTAGCCACTCCAAGGGGTCCTCGTGACCTTGCCCACCACATTGAGGAAGCAGCACGGAAGCGCCTCTCGGATAAGAAACAGTTCCCGCCCGGTGCTGTCCCCAATGTGTGGCGCGCATCATCCTGCTTTCCTTGCGGCGGCAGCAGCACAACCACAGCGTCAGCGTCCTTATCATCATACGCAGTAGCCCTCGAAGCGCTCCGCATCACAACATCAACCACATGTCCTGCCCCCTCCATCCTTTTTGTTCATCTCTTCTTCAGCCATAAGAGCAGCATCTCTCTGGCCCCCAGCTGCTGCAGGTTATCCTCCCAGCCTCTCTCCTGGTGCTACCCCTTGGTCGGCATCTGCCACACTCAATCAGCACCACGACCAAGCAACCGCCAGCTGATGTCCACTCACAGGCAAAAATGTTACTCTTTGGTCTTGGGTGCGTTGCAGCTGTCATCACCAATCATATCCTGCTCAAGAAACAGCAGTTCACCTCCGCTTGGCCCTCTACCAAGGTTCCTCATCCCTCACAAAGTCCCCAAAGCCAAGACTCCGCTCCTCCAATGCTAACATCCTCTACTGACGAGAACACATCACACATCTCCCTTCCTTCTCAGACCATCAAGCTCCCTCTCTCTGGTTCCATCTTCTCACCGCCCGATAGCAACTCGTTGGATCATCGTGAGCTATCGTCTCTCTCACCACTGGATTCCTATCCCGTCCTCCATAGCAGCTCCATCTTCTCCAATGAAGAGAGTCATCCAACAACAGCTACGCCAGATATCGCAGGAACTCTCCCAAAGCATTCTTGCTTCATGCACACCACATGTCAATCCCGAAGACAATGGTGCCGTCTTCTAACCTACTTCATTGGCTCCTCAGCTCACAACACTTCATCCACTCCATCCCTGCCTTGTCGCGACAACTCAGATGCAACAGCATCCTCAGTTCCACCGCCAGCCTCAACAGCAACCACACTTCAAACAGATTCAACTGCTTTCTCCCGGGAAGAAGTCACCACCTTCATGAAAACCTTCTACGGGATCACACTGTCCAACCACAACCTCAAAAGTTCAAGCTCAGAAGATGCATCCAGCAAAGCGGAGCAGTACAATCAGTACCCACTGCCCAAAGTACCCTCATCTCCTCACTTCTTCTTGCTCGGGTTGCGCATGAGCAACCCGGGCAAGAAGATGCAGTTTTGGGACCTGACTGTCGACTCCATTGCCGGCGCCGAACTCCTTTGCAAGCTGGGAGCCAGTTCCAGGTCAATCTGATCCCATCCTGGTTGCATTGTCCAACAATGCAAGGACACCTGAGGTGAGCCAAGTGACAGAGACAATCGGCATCATTGTCATTAGGGTGCCACTTGGCTTTCGCCCTGGTGACGTCATAAAGATCTTGACCTCTCCCCTCACTAAGCCTGATGGCACCATCT